>JAGFPH010001048.1:104705-122882 GCA_018207615.1 Philaenus spumarius
ATTGCGGAGATGCGGCGTGGCCTTAAATATTTGCGGAGGTGCGTCAGAAACTTAAAAAAAGCGTGTCCGTGCGATAACGCGGTTCAATTACTTTTCTCCATTCCAAAAAGTGCTCAACTAACCTAAAAACGTTTTCACTAAAAAAACTGCCCTTAAAAATACAACGATGAAATAAAAATGACATTTCTTAAATTTTTATAATAATGACAATATTTCCTATCATTTAAAACAAACAGCACTAAAATCGGCCTGGTAGATCTTCAGAAATAGCTATCAATAGGGTTTTAACCTAAAACAAAAAACTCAAAAAGTGTCCTTTAAATATACCCATGAAATAAAATTGACAATTCATATTTTTTTAATAATAATGACAACACTTTTTGTCATTTGAACAAACAGCACTAAAATCGGCCCGGTAAATCTTAAGAAATAGCTATCAATAGGGTTTTAACCTAAAACCAAATAAACTCAAAAAGTGCCCTTTTAAATATACCCATGAAATAAAATCGACATTTCATATTTTTTTGATAATAATGACAACATTTTTTGTCATTTAACAAACAGCACTAAAATCGGCCCGGTAGATCTTCAGAAATAGCTATCAATAGGATCACCAAACGTTTAAGTAGTCGAGGGAGACGCGAAAACATGAAACCTTGGAAAAAGTTAGGGTAAATCTGAATTTTTCCCCATCGATAAACCACTACCAGAGGATCATTTTTACAAAAGTTCCCAAAAATCTCCCTGGAGCTTCCCCCTTACCCCCCTCAAAGAATGAAAATGTATAAATATTAAGGAGTCATACATAGAAAAAATGTTGAAATTTCATAAAAATGTTGTTTAGGTACAGCATTAGGATTTATCATATTGGTTCTAAACACCAAACTAATTACTGTAGCCTATCTGTAATTTCTTTACCAGCTGAGTCTGTTGACTAAATCAGCTGATTGGAAATTAAAAAAGTTGTAATCAGCTGTTTTTGATACGAAAAATGATCATAATACATTATTTTTAAGATAAATAAATAAGGAAGTTTTTTTATGTAATTGAACATAAGAATACAAAAAATTTAACTGATTTAATTGAGCCTTAAAGTTTAAAGGAAAAAGTCTGTAACAATAATTTTTAACTTTAAAGTTATTTAAAACACAATTTATAAGGAGTTATTATTTGGGTACTATGTTTAATTTATAGGAAATTTAATGCTCTTTTAAATGGTATTACTTTCCTTCCATGTCATAACTACATTAGTGTGGTTCTTATCGTCAAACTAATAGTACCAAGTCGTATAATTTGAAAAAAATCACAAAATACGCCATGACAGCCAAATGGTTAAGGTCAGATAAGGGCTTATATACATTTTTTTGTTCCTTTTGATTAGTAGAATCAACTGTTAAAATTAATGTAGTCAGTAGTGCTCACCCTGTATATAGATTTTTTAAATTACAACTATATCAATTGACTCCCACTTTAAATATTTTCTCTGTGACTTGGCTTGATTAGAATTAATGGATTTTTAAGGTCTGCTTAATCAGAGTTTATTTTTCAAAATGTATTCTGGTTTAACACCTTCAGCACTAATTTTTTTTTCATTACCTGACCAAAGCCCCAGTTAGTTGCCCATGCATGGAGCCTTGGTACGTTATGTGTTTTTTATTAATTCCAATGCAAATAATAATGCAACTTCAAATTTAGTGTACAATTATTACACCCTGACAAATATTTTATGCAATTTAAATAATACTATTTATAGTAGGCTTAATTATGAATAATATTTGAATTAATTGTATCAAGTCTAAAATACAGACTTAGTAGTTGTAGTATACATTATATATATTAATATTGAAAAATGGCTAAGGTTGAATATTTTCTCTTTGTTTCAGTTCAACCTTCTCCGTTAGGACAAAACAAAAGTACTTGGATTGGTAAGTATAAAATAAATGCTGGAAATTAGAACAATTTAAAATTGATGGAAAATTTGCACTTTTTAGTGTCTTAATGTATATAGCCTTGCAATTTAACAGCTAAAGCAGAAAGATAGAGACAAATATATTTATTCTCCTAAACAACATTTAGTCTATTAATATAAATACTAGCTGACCCGTGCGAATATTTCGCAAGTTCGGAGTAGGCCTACATTTACCTGATTTAACACGTTGATTTAATTCAGTTAATTAAGTTTATTTATTTACATTGGTTTATAAATAACAGTTTCCCTATACAATCTTACAGTGTAAATAATCTAACTAACAGCTGTCATGCTAGTTAAACAGATGGTTAGTAGATGGCGCCTTTCATTAGGAACATACAGAGTATAATATAAAAGTTTTTTAAATCAATTTTTGTTATTAAAACATGAATTTTAAGCTGTTTGTCTATTTTTCCCGTGTAGTGGTTAAGGAAAGCTTTAAAATGATGCCTCATTCATGTAATTTGATGATGTATTAAGGAAGTTATGGCGTACCGACAAAAAAATGGTCTTGAGAAATAATATATGCGATTGTGTAACTTACTAAATGTCAGTATTTCTTTTTAGAAGTGTCTTAACTGTACATTGCAATCAACAAATTTTGAAGAAATATATCTTGAAAATGTTTTGGTCTTATTAGTCTTATTTACATTTTAATTAGTGCAAATGTTTTTAATGTTGTAAAACTTGGAGGTGTGATAAGCATTGTTAAATTTCTTGAAACCTACTTTCAAACTTACATGCACTGTATTATGGAATCAATTGTCACATACCTTTGAAGGTTAGTTTCATTATCTTGAACATCTTTTCATGAATGTGATCGGAACCAGAACAGCCTTTAATATAAAGTTAAAAAAGAGGTTACCTTATGGCCAGAATTGGAAAACCCTAGTGGGCAGAGGCGGATTTACACTAATGCCGCTTAGGGGCTAGTAGCAATCTGCCGCCCCTACACTGAGAAAATTTGTTTAGGTAAATGTTACGCTAAATCCAGGGGTAATCGTTGGATAGATACACATAAAGAATATTTATATCTGACAAGTGTAAACAAAAATACAAGGGGCCCGTAGGCCCTTTGCCCACGGGGCGAGACAGACTTGAAGTGGTACGAGCATCATGCGTCTTATGCGATATGTCCTCCACTCACCGGGAGATTTTTCTCGCAGTCTTCAACCAAGAAGGTGCACAACTTTCTTCTTCAAAAGTTTTTAAAATGATCAGTTTATGATGAGGAAGATATTATGTTTTATTGGTACCGAACGACGGATGAAAAGAAGGACTAATAGACTACGGGTGCATTGAACGGAACTATCATTTCGGCTGTTTGTTGCGGTAAAATAATTGCAGACGAGCTTTGCAAAATGTTTGGCATTCTAAAGAATGGCCCAGATTTTCAACTTTCTACTGTTGTACATTTTCTTTAATATCGAATTGGCATAAAGAAAATAAGAAAAAAGAAGAAGACACCAGATAACCCCCAAAGTAAATAACTAATCGTTTTAATAATACCTGATATTCTATATAATTAACGGCTTCAATAATTTAAATTTGATTGGAGTTTTTTTTAATGATTATCTTTATCTACAGTAAAACTATGTAGGTAACTATAATTATATTAAAGAATAAGTGTAATAAAATGAGATTCTTAGGTGACAAATTTACTTCCTTGGCAATTTCATTCCATGCTTTCTCTGTATACTTAAAAAAACTGTATTAAAGTATTCAATAATTATTGTAATTAATTCCATTATTAATTAAAATAACCTCCAAGTAAATTATCGTACAGTTCAACAGTCGAATCGCTTTACGTACTAAAACTCGGCTATAGGCTTCAGTTCTGACCAAAGCTTATACCTACAGTTCTGAGCAAAGCTTATAGCTAGAGTACTGAGAGCTGAGTAAGGGAGTAGGCCTAACACTCAAACGTCATTTACTTTAAGGGTAAAAACTAGGTTTTCGCACGATATCTCAAGTGCCAAGAACGAACGGTTCAACTGTATTCTACTATAACTCCAGATTGTTGTTATATTTGTTTAAAATATAATTAACCACTGCTCATAATTTTATTCATACAAAATAAAGTAGGCCTATAGACGAATTAAAGAAGAATGTTAACATGAACATAAGCAGTGGCCACCCGGGGATTGGGGGGGGGGGGGGGGGGACTAAGCTCAGATCAGAGAATATATATATACATTTATATATACTAGCTGACCCGTGCGAAGCATTCGCATTCTAACTTACTAACAGTGTTTTATTAATTTAAATCCATGTTAAAGAGAAATAATTTTGTTATTGTTATTATATATTTTTAAACAACTTACCAACTTGCAGATGGTAAACAACAACAAATAGGTGTGTTCACAATGCTGTTTATAACCACGCTTACAATTAATTAAAAATAGCAATGTAGTGGTGTAACGGCAGCTCTCCAGCTGGGTATTGTTATCATCAGTGTTGCCAACGCCAGGAAAATATCCCTACAACTTACTTGATCTTACATCACTGTTACTTTCGGATTCTTTATTTCTTTTTTTTTGTATTTTTTCGTATAATTGTATTTTGTATATTTTTCCGGTGTAGCGGTTAAGGAAAGCTTTAAAATGATGCCTCATTCATGTAATTTGATGATGTATTAAGAAAGTTACGGCGTACCGACAAAAAATGGCCTTGAGAAATAATATATGTGATATTTAACACATCATAAACGGATAAAAGTTCTTTAACCTATCACAAAGTCTGAAACATTATATATTTTTTTAAAGTGAATGGTGATGGGCTTGAGTCAGACAATAATTCAATATAAACATTCTTTCCACAAGATCACACCGCACTGACCTTGAGTGATGGTCTAGCCAGCACCCCAGCGCGATGCCTTTTAGCAATGAATACAAATTCGTGAATTGAGCTAAACAAAATTATTTTTTTCTTCATTCAAATTTGCCGATCCCAAAAATTTGCCGCCCTGGGCCCTCCCCTAAATCCGCCATTACATAGTGGGGAGTCAAGTCCTCCGACTCTGAGGGTGGGGGGGGGGTAGGGGTGTGAATTTTGATATTTTAAATCAAAATAATTCTAGAAAGTAATCTTTTGAGTTTTGAGGCAGTTTTTAAACTTTATTTGTGCTCTGCCTTGCTCATATTTCTTTTAAAATTATACAAAGCTTAAAAACTAAAACAAAATAGATAAAAAAATTGGAAAACGGTTGACCCTAAAGGCCATCCCTGTAACTTCCCGCTAAGTTTTATTACAAAGCAGTTGAAATTTTTTATTATATTAAAATATTACTTATAATTTATATTTTTATAATAATATATAAAAAGTTTTCAATTTTAATAGTAGAAACCGATCGGTAATGTTCGGGATTATATAATGCAATTTATACTATATTACAAGGGTACTATAACATTTAAAGCTCCTAATTTCTTCTAAGTCCGATTCGGTTGGATTTGGGGACAATCGGTAATGTTCGGGATTATATAATGCAATTTATATTATATCCCAACGACACTATAACATTTAAAGCTCTTAATTTCTTCTAAGTCCGGTTCGGATTTACTCGGGAACGATCGGTAATGTTCGGGTTGTTATAATGCAATTTATACTATATCCCAACGACACTATAACACCTTGTATCTGATACAAGGTTGATGACGGATGTTAAACATATATACTTCACAAGATAGTTCCTTCTTAACAGAGTCGACGTAGCCTAACCGCTAACGTTGTGAACTCGGGTCATGGTGATACCCGGTTCGAATCTCGGAGACACCCAAACTTTTTTCAAAGCAAATAATTAAATTAAATTTAATATTAATTATTACAAAACAAGATGGCTGCCAAAAAAAAGATGGCGGCCCAAAATTCCCCAAAATCAAAAATCCAAAATTCCCAAAATCTTCAAAAGTTCCCAAAAATCAAAAATCTTCAAAAATTCGAAAATCTAAAAAATCCAAAATCTTCAAAAATAAAAAAATCCAAAAAATGTTAGGTTAGGTTAGGACCAAAAAAAAAATCCAAAATCCCCAAAAAAAGGGAAAGAATCGACAACAAACATTTTTCTGATGAAAAATTTCGGAGAAATTGAGAAAAAATACTTTTTTGATTTTCTTTCGTTCACGATATCTCACGAACGAATTAACCGATTTTGACCGGACTGGTAGCGATCGACGTCGCTTTTCAAGGTTAAAAGCTGATTAGATTTTGGAATTGATCGGTAAAGCCGTTTAAAAGTTATTCCAAAAAAACCTGATTTGAAAAAATTTTATTTCTTAGTTTTTTCGAAATTTCTCAGAACCTACCGGTCCGAATTAGTTGAAATTTTCAGGAAATCTAAGTTTGATGGAACTATGTAGAACGCCGTTTGGTAGGATCCAATCGGTTAAGCCGTTCAAAAGTTATAAGCAGGTCACATACTTACATACACACACACATACATACAGACAGGGTGACACCCTCTCGGGAGTGGTGAGGGAAGATTCCTAGGACATCAAAACGTCGAGATCTGATGAATACTCGATTTTCGAAAAACGGGGTGAAACCAATAACTTCCCGATTTTAGAAAATTTTCAATTTTCTTATAGCGGGAAGTTAAAAAGAGAAAGTTTGAAGTTACAACTAACTCTTGAAACAAAACCCATAGTCCAGCCTACATTATAGTTTGGCCTGACAACTGACTTTCATATTCAGCGGAACAACTAATGTGAAAATAGGTAGACTTAATATTTCTGCTGTAAGGAGTTTATTGGAAACTAAGTTTACTTTAGTAAAGATCTGCTTTATTTTAAAAGTGCACTAACTTGAGTTTTTAATACATCTTTGAATCAATCGTGTGAGTTTTCAGATTATTTTCGGTTTGTCAGGAAAGACAGAAGAAGAGAACATTTCTTCATATTATTCAAAATTAGCCCGGATAGTTTAAAAAAAATCTAAACATGTCCGGAAAATCCAATCTAGATTTATGGTAACTACAGATTCAAAGCATCATCCAAGGATATCTTTCAAATGTTTGGGCATCCTATTTATTTATAATTAGAACAGAAATGTACATTCAGGACAAAATTTCACATTACATGTACTCAAGCTCATAATTATTCACACTACTCATGACAATCCCATACTGTGAGTTGTAGGGATCTTCTTATAGCTATATACAATATGCATTCTAATGCTTCTCCTGCCCTATAAAGTGCATTCAACTTATCTAATTAATTTGATTTTGTTACACTAAATTTATTTTTCCACAAACATGCTTTTTTCTCTTTCTTGTTCTTTGCAACTAACATTCTTACCTTAACAGGTGTTATATAGATTTCAAAGCGAAATAACTATCTATCGTAGCAAATCATTTCTCAAATTTAACACTTTGAAGTTCTTCTTGCACGCTAAACAATTTATATTTTAAGAATGTGTTTATATCATTTAAATTGTTTATAAATTACAATATAACACTTTGTATTTTTTAGATGTAGTTTTAATAACTGGCGAATTTCGAATTACAAATGAACAATTTCAACCTTCTTTGCTGAATAAAACTTCAGAAGATTTTCAAAGTCTTGGCGGCCATATAAGTCAACAGGTAAGGCAAAGTTTATTTTCGATAGTTATTAATAAACTCACACTAACTTTATATATAATTATAGATCTTATAATTTGAATAATGTAAAGGAAAATCGTGGGCTTAAAAATCAACAGGTAAACCAAGTAGGAATTTAGATTTGTTATACATTTTGTTGAACCTACTTAATCTAATGATACACTTTTATATTATCTTATTAAAACGGAGGAAACAACATTTTTCAAAATTACATGTTTGGAACTACAGTAGTTACTATTTTTGTTACATTCTTAAGAAAGTAATTCGGATGATTTTAATAGAAAATTTTGAATATCATTGTCCAGAACTTGATTTTTATATATATAACTTGAAAATCAAAATTTTGACTAAAGGACGTTGCTGTAACTATAAAGGAAAACAGGATTTAAATAACCATATGAAAGTGAAAGTTCTAGTCCTATGGTAAAAGTTAGCAAAATGGCATGGAATATGAAATGAAACACTCCACGATTACAACCTTAATTATTCATTTATTTATCTGTATTGTTTCTTTTGACAATCTCATATAAATACATAAATTAAATATACAAATAAATATTTCAATAAAGTATTTGCATATCATATTCCACAAAAATTTCTAATATTATTTGCAGTCGCCATACCAACTACATTAGATCATTGATATTTGAATCTCAGGTGTAACAATCTTTAAGTCATCAAATAAATAGAGATTAGATGTTTAAGTTACCGATGGAAAAATCACCGACTTCAATTAAATATTACCCTTTTGGTTTGGCTTGCAGGTGTAGGTATGTTTTTAACTTCCAATTATTTTAATAACATTTACTTCAAAGTTACCATAATATGTGCATTAAACAAATGTATTCTTCTTGCACTAAAGGTTGTAGTTATCAACAAAATATTTCTGTAATATTTAGAAGATTTACTCAAATTTTGATTGGGTGTCTAACAATAAGTAATGCATTATTTGATCTGTAATTGAATTTTTGTCACCACTTGCAGTACGTGTTGGTCCTATCAAAAATTGTTTAAGATATAAATTTTAGATAATGTCTAAAATTTGTACAATGACATTGAACGAAATTGATAACATAGCAGATCTAATAGAGAGTTACATCTTTGACCGTCACCCATATTTTTTTGCACCCCTTGTTATCAGAAAAGTGATGTTGGTAATATTGAAAAGAAATTATCACTTGGTATTGTGTTTACCAAGAAAGTGATGATTTTATTTTGTTTTGTGGTCACCAGCTGCAGTAGGGGTATACAAAATTAATTAATACAAAAAGTTTTATACAGTGTTTAGAAGATTAACTTTAAATGGATTTGAAACTGTGCATACTAAAGGATTTAATAATTTTTGACCTTTGACTCTTATTTTTTTGCACCTCTAAATTTAAGGGTTGAGGTTATCAACAAAGTTTCTGAAAAAAGATTTTTGGAAATGTTACAAGAAGTTTAACAAGCTATTGTGGATATTGTGGAGTAAGGGACTAATTAAATTTTTGTTCTGTGATCTTATTTTGGTTACTCCTCACAAGAAGGGTTGGTGGTATCATAAATTCAATCATGGACAAATTTTATACAATAATATTAATAAGATTTACAATAACTTTGAACGGATTTGATACTGTGTCTACTAAGGGAGTTATGCATTTTTTGTTCTTCAACCCTGATTTTTTCAACCCCTTGAGCTGATGGTTGGGGTTATCAAATAACTTTTAAAACAAATTTTGGTAATTATTTATTTCAGGAAGTTTAGTAGGTTCAAATGGATGCAATATTTTTCGTATTAAGTGTGTTGTAGTGGTTTTTCACTTTTTAAAAATCCGTCCCCATTTCTATCCCATTAACAAACTCCACCAAGATTTTCCATCTATATATTTATGAATCAATTTGGAAGTAATTTGTGCAAAACTACAGTAGTTATCAAGTCCAGCAAAAGTTACGTAGATGTAAAACTAATCACACAATTTTGATTTAACTATGATTTTGGGGTCTAGGCACCATGAAACGAAAAAGTATGTAGAAGTTTTCCTGAATCGCAGCTGGGAAACAATTACAGTAGGTATCTTTTTTTTAAACTACCTAAAAAGGAAGAGCAGGAGGAGTTTATGTCATGGAAAAATTTGGTCATCTTGCAACATAATATGGCTAGCCTAAACTTTAGCTTTACAAAACTTCAAGTTATAGAGGTAATTTTATTCAAACTTCAACTTGTAGAGGTTTTCTATCTTACCTTTAAGATGGGTTAAGTGTAAGAGAGGACGAGAGGACCATAAATTCGCCCAAAATAAAGTCTTTTCTATTCTATTCTAAGATATAGAAGTTTGCTGATCAATCCAAAAAATCTATAAAATTTGCATTATCACTGTTCTTTCTTTAAATGTTTGATTTGTTGTAGGAAAATATGGATTGAGGAATGTGTTGAAGGGATATGAAAAAATTAGTTATAATGGTTAGACTTATAAAAGTTTATGATTTTATAACTCTTTGATTGGTCTGTCAGTCTGTCCAATAGTATTTGTTGTGCCTGGTTATCAGTTTAATCTGCTCTTAGACAATGGGTCTACTGGACATGAATTACATATGTTGCGAGCTTAAAACTGAAAAGCCAATGTGATAATCATTCACAAACAAACTGTTAGACATTAATTGTTATTAAAAATGTGTAATATTTTTCCTACTTATAAATACATAAAGCTGCAATAATGTTTTGTTAAAATCTTATCTCTGTTAAATAAACTATTTTATTTACCTTTATTTCAGCTGGACAATTTGTTCTCTTCAAGTGCTATCCAAGAGCCTTACCATTCAACTTCCATAACTGATTTCAGTCCAGGTTTAGTTGTACATCTCCAGATGGTGCTAAGGACATCTGATGACATCACATCAAGCAAAATAGGCATGGCTTTTCTTCGAGGATTATATCACCATCATAACCAAGTCTGGCTGGGCAACTTCAGTGTTGACATACAATCTATAGGATTCTTGGGTAAGCTCAGTATTGTAAGGATTGTAAAATAATCAAATGATAAACTATGTTGTTCTACTCTGCCAGACACAAGAACATAGTAATTTCCTTTTTCATAAATCCTATAGAATCAATAAAATTGATTTAAACAAATCAATGGTATTTGTAAATTGCCCAGTAGAGCTTGCAACATTGCACAGGTTCTATTTAGTAAATGAGTGAAACCTATTTGTAAATTTAACACATGCACTATAATTGGTCAAAAATTAAAATGATTTGTGACCGATTGGTTTTGTACAACCTCAACGTACTCAAGTTTCGAATAGAGTATGCCTCAACCTCAACATAATACTGGTGTGCCTACATACATACTCCTGTACATAACTGGGTGTAACCCATTTTGGGGGGCAACAAGGGAGACTTTCTGTCAAATGACACACATTAGTTTTAAATTAATTATGTTTACTCTAGTGAAAAATGTTGAAAAAAAATATAAAAGGAAGTACAACTAACTTCCGAGGCCATACCCACATCACACGCTCAAAACCTTGATGATTCATCTATACTAGAAAGATAAAAGATAAAGTAAATATTTAAAATAGAAAGTAAGTTGCAAAATAGTTGCAGGAGCTGTAAATAGAAGAAAAACAAAATATGTATAACAAAGTGTTGGTTAACTGAATAAAAATATTACTGGTTTATAAGAGAAAATTATATTTTTTATATGCGTGGTTTTATTACTTTCTGCATGCGTTGGTCTCACTTTATCAAGAATGGCACAACAAGAGACTTTACTGCACATTTACTTGACATGCAATGTTTTTGTAACAAAAGCAACGAAGGGTTTGTTAATACTTCCTTATAAGGATTTGAATATATTGCATGTGTTAAACTGAGTACAGGGGGGAGGGGGGGGGGCTAAGAAAACAGTTTTCACTGGCTGTGTTGTGTTCATTATTAAGTCATATTATTTGGGTGATTAGTATTATTAAGTATATTGCTATTGTAAATGAACACCTAAGTACCAATTTAGGTCCTAAACAGTTTGGTTAATAGTATATTGGAAAACAAAGTATCTGCAGATTTATAGTTTTTCCTAATTTTTATTTTTACTGTTATTTATTTTCTTCTTTTTATTTAATTATCTATTACATTAAATAACGTACAACAACAAATTCTATCCAAGGAAATAAAATAAAAAAGAGCTTTCCATTACATAACATGAATGGCTCAAGCCTCCCAATAAAGTATCACCAATAAAATTGAAAACATAAGCCTTACTACATTAAAAGTCTGTTACTATTAAAAAAAATATATGAATTTATAACTTATTTTTATTCAAAATTTAATAATTTTTATTGGTTGATTACATAATATCACCCTTGTCGTGAACCATTTTGTTCAAATTATTAGGTTTGTATTTTAATATTTTGTGAAAAAGTATCTTCAATATACAGTAGTTAACTTTATAGTCTGTTTTTCATTCCATGCAATAAAGGACTAATAACTTTATTGATGTTAATAATTTTAAAATGACCTAAACACATTAAAATATCATGCTCCTTCCTTTATTGTGTTTAGTGTACACACTAAAATCCTGGGTATCTACTAACCCTGACCCCTGAAATTTATACCTCTATTGAGGAGGTGTTCCTTTACTTTTTACCAAAGTTAAAGTTTTAAAGCTGAATAAGGTGTGTAGCCTAGTCAACGAATGCCCAAAAGGAGGGTCTAGAAGGAAAGTCAATAAGCGGAAAGACCAACTATGGTACATTGTTTGGGGTACCTAGTAGTATAACATACTAAAAATCCTTGACCCTAGGGGTGGCGGAAGAGGGGGAAAGGGGGTTAAAGGTCCATTTTTTATTTTTTTTGCCTATATCTCAGTAGGGGTTGGTCCTACAAAAAATATATATGTATACAAAATTAAAGCTGACAAAATTCTCTACATTTTATATACCTATAGTATTTTTACTAACCGTTAATGAGATATACGCTCTTGAAAATCGGTAATTTTTGAAAAAAAAACCGTTTCTTCGCATTGGAATACTTTATTATTTGTTCCCCACGCGGTCTACCCTCGTGAGCTCTCTCCAGTTCTTATCTCGTTGGTAGAAAGTCAAATTATTGTGTATTATTATTTTATTATTTTAAGCCTCAGTATATTATTTTATTTTATTTTATTATTACTATTATGTCGCTATGTCGACGGAAAAATGTTTTGTTTCTCGCTTTAGTTGAGTTAGTTTATATAACGTCATATGTCCGTAGGAAGTCGAATTATTGTGTTTTTCGCCTTTATATTTTATTATTATTATATCCGGTATATTTTATTAGTATTATATGCGGTATATTTTATTGTTATTATTATTATATTGCAATGTCAACGCAAACATATTTTGTTTGTGACGAGAACTTGTACGAAAGTGGTGGGAAAGTGTCCTGTGTGAGTGCAAAAGTAATAGCTTCACTGATAAATGCCATTTTACAAAGAAATGACGGAAAAAGCTCCATCCTTGTAGGTTTGACATCCCTCAAAGTTCATTCCACATGCAGAAAACATTATACGTGAGTCGATACTGAAATTGAAGGATTAAGATTATATCATTCATAACGTACTGTGCCATAAAAATGTGCACAAAACGTAAATTATGTGAGTATGTTGCCGTTAAGGCAGGTAAAATAAATTAAACATACACACAACAAAGTTAGGTTAGGCCTAGAGTGATGAACCAACATTTAATTTTTATTGAATATATATATAGTAGAACAAACCATTGAGGCCTTCCGGCAACTGCTGCGTATTAGGTTCAAAATGTCATCTGGGGCTATTGTATCTTGGGTTCTAATAGGGATGAGGTAGTTAAGAATTCCATCGCGTTATGCTCCCACCCC
Organism: Philaenus spumarius; assembly: GCA_018207615.1. Classification (NCBI taxonomy): domain Eukaryota; kingdom Metazoa; phylum Arthropoda; class Insecta; order Hemiptera; family Aphrophoridae; genus Philaenus; species Philaenus spumarius. Next base: position 118,122 of record JAGFPH010001048.1, read on the forward strand.
CATTCCTCTGGCCGTAAGATAGTGTTGTCACCGTTATATCTGAAAATAGCACTGATGACTATGATGTTTAACTGATCCTACAGATGGTGGGAGGGATGAGATATCGGGCTGCACATTCGCCACAGACTTGCTTATGAGTGTCTGAAAGATTGTTAAAGACTTCAGAAGCATATGCTATATGTGCATCCTTCTTGAAAAGTTTGGCAAATGCAAGTTTGCCCTTGAGGAAGGCTGCTGTTGTAGTATCACATCCTGTGAATGAATGGATGAGAATAATGCCTTGAGCTCCTGTAACTCAGCGGAGGAAATACAGAATGGCTGGCACCTTTTCTCGGCTCGGTTTCATAAAATTATGCTGTATTGGTCTTTAGGGATTAGCACAATCAGAAGGACTATGAGGTCTGTGTCCTTTCCAATGATAACGACTTGTGAATCTGTTGACTTATCAATGGCTGTTTCAAAACAGGGGCCTGTTTCATCACATATGCTGCAATTCTTTCGGCCACGTATAATGTTTTCTGCATGTGGAATGAACTTTGAGGGTGTCAAACCTACAAGGTTGGAGCTTTTTCCGTAATTTCTTTGTAAAGTGGCACTTATCAGTGAAGCTATTACTTTTGCACTCATACAGGACACTTTCCCACCACTTTCGCACAAGTTCTCGTCACAAACAAAATACTTTTGAGTCGACATTGCGATATAATAATAATAACCATAAAATATACCGCATATAATACTAATAAAATATACCGGATATAATAATAATAAAATATAAAGGCGAAAAGCGCAATAATTCGACTTCCTACGGACGTATGACGTTATATAAACTAACTCAACTAAAGTGAGAAACAAAACATTTTTCCGTCGACATAGCGACATAATAGTAATAATAAAATAATATACTGAGGCGAAATACACAATAATTTGACTTTCTACGAACGAGATAACAACTAGATAGAGCTCACGAGGGTAGACCGCGTGGGGAACAAATAAAGTATTCCAATGCAAAGAAACGCTTTTTTGGAAAATTACCGATTTTTGCAAGCGTATATCTCATTTACTGTTATAGATATCAAAAATACTATAGATATATAAAATGTAGAAAATTTTGTCAGCTTTAATTTTGTATATGTATATATTTTTTGTATAACCTACCCCTACTGAGATATAGGCAAAAAATAAAAAAAATGGTACCTTTAACCCCCCTCCCCCCCTTTTCCGCCACCCCTAGGGTCAAGGACTTTTAGTATGTTATACTACTAGGTACCCCAAACAATGTACCATAGTTGGTCTTTCCGCTTATTGACTTTCCTTCTAGAATCATTCGTTGACTGGGCTAGTGTTTATTTGACCTGGCCAGTGTTGAAATAGTTTATGAAAAGAATAAGATATAAATACCATATTAGAGACTTTTGCCCTCTATAATTTATAAGCCTTTTGAAAAACTAGTTCAACACTGGAGAGGTTTATTATTAAATATTGTACAGAATATAATATTATTATTTATATTATAAATTTAAAAAAAATTAACGATTTGAAATTCAAGTTAAAATAATTTATTTACATACATTTTAAAAAAAAAATAAAAAAAAAAATATTAGTTTTATTTTTTTATGCTTTCTTCTGGGAGTATTCCTTTGAATCGATATCCAAAGGTGGGTTGTGTTTTTGTAACTTTGGAGTTTTGTAAAGGTCAAGGTTAACAAAAATACATGACATATTTCTTTTGAATTCCTTTACTATCTAGTAAAATTATGGTTACTGATAATCCATTTCTGTTTATATTATATATAACATGTTAACAAAGATTTACAAACTGACATTTAATTTTTTCAATTCCAGCAACAACTGATGGAATAGAGTGGTCTCGCTGGTCTGATTGGAACGACTGTCACTTTGCATCCGATATCGGTTACATTCACACGCGAACAAGAAACTGTAGCTTGCACAGTGGTCGTTATTTATACAGTACTCTACCGTGTCTACTTATTCCACACAGCCATGGTAACATAGAGTCTGCTCCGTGTGAACCAGAAGAAATAGTGAGCCTCGATAGCAATCACAGAGTTGTTAATGGAAAACTAAATGTGACTCAAACAACGGAAAACATTGTGTTAAATTTTGTTACAGTTTTGTCCAGTGGAAATGTTACTGATTTAAATCAGTATGGAAATGATTCAGTTCTACCTGACGTAGGTAGCACAGTCACGACAAATTACGTTACATATTCATTAATAACATTAAATGATAACGTAACGACAATGGTGCCAACTGTTGAAGTAAATGAGACTATAAGAACAAGTAAGTAGTTTTAAACTGAGAACAATGATATTATTTTAGTTTTAATCATGTAAGGAGTTTAATTTTTAAACTATACTAATAACGTATTATCAAAGAAGTTTTGTATTAAAGTCCTCTGATTTTGCAACACTGTTAAAGGCATATATAAAATGTGAAATAAATAAAAGTATCCATCATTGGACTTAACATTTTGTCCTGTACTTAGTCAAATAAAAGTGATAATGTTTTGTAACTTTTTCTGAAATGATCAATTTAAATATTGTACTGGAGTTTTTAAATATTTATGATAAAAAGTTCCCTTTTCACTGATTGAATTGTTTTAGAAATTATTTTACATCAGTGTCTGTACAAGTAAAAGTTATTAAAATTTGTGTGAAGTTTAAGCAATTTTAATACCAAAGGCTTTTAGTAAGGTAAAATGGAGGCTGGTAAAAGGGTACCGATTAACAACATCACAAATTTATTTGGAGTTTAGACATTTTTGCTAGCTATAATTTCCCTCTTTTGAGCTATTGCAGCATATCAAACTTCCTAAACCTAATCCCATCTTAAGTGTAAATTTTTTATAAATATAGTCACAGGTAGTACCCAGTTCCCAATATTGTCGACGTAAACCCTTTATCTTAAATTTATATAAAGAAAAGACAAGTTTTTTAGTATTTGGAGTGTCCTTTTATTATTTAACCATATATAAGTGCTGGTTTCATAGTTTGGACAAATTTTAAAATTTTGATTGTTGTAAGTGAGAGGTACACTAACCAGTAGACCTCTACTGTTGTAGAGGTAAGCTCAACAGTAGACTTAGTGGGCTAAAATACTTCCAAAAGACTAGTAACGAGGCAGATATTTAAGCGTGATGGTATTTCTAAAGATGTATGTTATTTCAATAAAATCGGGACAAAAAAGAATAACTCAGTCCAGATCAGAATGTTAACTGTGAAAAAAGTAAACCTAATGTTTGCTCGGGCTAGAAAATACGATGAATTAAAATATTATGCTAAAGGAAATCTGAAACAAGCACACGGATACAGTGATGACTAACATGATTTAATAAGAAACTAAAATTTAAAAAAAGAGTTAATTAAATACTTACAATTCAGATATTACATTATATGGACATCAGATTTCGATTTCGATATTCTTAACAAATTCGTGTATGGTAATTGTAATTAATTTAATTTAATGTTGTTACTGAAATAAATAACAGTGTTCTGAAAAATCATCTGTAACATCAATATGGGTTTCACCAATAATATACATAAGAAAAACCCAATTGGATTTACAAAATATAGACACAAATTAAATAACTTGCACAATTATTATTTTTACGAAGATGTAACTTTGTTAATATTAGCATGTGTTGGACATTTATTTCGGAAACAATTTATATTTGAATTAATACATCGGATTTGATCAGTGGCGGAGTTTAACTTAGGTGCATGCAATACCTTCCTATATACTAGATTAATTAAAATTCATTTAAAATATGAGCAGTTCTGAAATAAACGTACAACTTATACTTGCATCAATAATCAATATGTTCAAACTAAACCTTAATTAACTATGTTGGTATAACACTGTTAAAAATTTACAGGTGCTAATTATTGCTGAAAGAAAACATTTTTATTTCTAATAGTTTTTACTCATTAAAATCATTAAAATTTATTTATTGTTTCAGTGATGCCTTCAGGAATGTTTTATTGATTAAATGCCTAAGTACGACAGGTGTACCTTTTTTACAAACTAAAGTACTTTAATTGTATTAAATTAAGGGTGTGTAAATACCAGGGCGAAACAGTCCCATACATTCCTTCACAATATAACTTATCATTCATTGAATTTTTAAGATAATCTTTTTGTAATTCGCAGGAAATTGTTCACGAACATCTAAATTATAATTTTTAGATTGTAACGGGTTAATTTTCGACCCCCCCCAAATTTTATTACTTTGACAATTCGACGAGCGCAGCATAGAATATCTTTCGTAATTCCCGCCCGGCTAAACCAGTTAAATCTAGATATATTTGAATTAGACCCCCCAGACCCTATGGGGGCAAAGTTTGTGTACCGTTCTTATCGTTTGTTTGCTTACTCAAGCCCGAGCCCGTCTGCTCGGGGGCTATATAAGGCGCCGGAGTTCAGCTCTCGAGGCATTCGACTTCGAGACTTCCTACCGATAGGATCCTTCATTCGACTGCGAGTCAGCCTACCCGTTCCTAGCTGGAGAATATTCAGCTACCCGTTCCTCGCTGGAGAATATTCAGCTCACCGTTCCTAGCTGGAGAATATTCAGCTCACCGTTCCTAGTTGGAGAATATTAAGCCTTCTCGTTCCTAGCTGGAGAATATTCAGCTCCCGTTCCTAGCTGGGGAATATTCAGCCACCCGATCCGTGTTGGAAAATATTCAGCCATCTCGATCCCCGCTGGAGGATATTCAGCTTACCCGTTCCTAGCTGGAG
>JAGFPH010001048.1:122892-133850 GCA_018207615.1 Philaenus spumarius
AGGATATTCAGCTTACCCGTTCCTAGCTGGAGAATATTCAGCCACCCGTTCCGTGCTGGAGAATATTCAGCCACCTCGATCCCCGCTGTAGGATATTCAGCTTACCCGTTCCTAGCTGGAGAATATTCAGCTACCCAGCCTAGCTGGAGAATATTTAGGCACCCGTTCCTCAGAACCTTAGAATTCTTTACGATAAGGTACCTCTAAGTTATATTAAGGAACTAGGGCCGTGTTACTGTATACTAACCTGTAAGCTCGTACCTGTAGAATAATACTTAAATACTAATATAGTAAAGTAGATTGTATTAACTTTTAGAGTAAGATATAAGCTTGTTAGTAGTTACGTAGTTCCCTGGAGTTCCATATGGAATTCGGGATTAAGTCAATAGCATATTTCTAGTTGTAACTTAATCCCCGTTACCCGTTCCTAGCTGGAGAATATTCAGCCACCCTCGTCTTTTTCAAACGCGGTAATCGGGAGTTAATCACCAGTCCGGTTTTCTTTGCCGCGTCGTATCACGACCACGAAGGGTGGCTATAAAGGAAGATATTTTTCCTGCCTATCCCGGAAAGGAGCTTTTGGCAGTGATGAGCTATGAAGGGTAGAGTGTGCAACGCTGCCGCGAAATGCCCGTCACAAGATGACAACAATTGTAAATTATAAATTTGTATTAAATATTTTTGTTTATAAAAAAGCCAGAATACATGATTCTGTTGAAGTCACTTGAAAACATCGGGCCAAATTTTGTTATCTACTAACTATAAATTTGAGCTTCCTGCAAATTTAAATGTTGTGTACATATGTGGGAAATAAAAAAAATAAGGCGGTGAGTAGTAAAAACGTAAGTGTATACAAGCGATATTTTAGTTGTGCTCGAGCCCCTTACCAATGCAACAACATAGGCCAGCTTTCTCAAGGTAGCCTCTGCCACTGAATTCGATGAATTTACTTAAATAGTATTGCACACCCTTAAGTAAAAACATTCCTTAAGCTGGAGTCGCTTTCATGAACAAACTCCCCAAGGATTTTAATGAAATCTCGGAAGTTAGTATAGGTATTTAAAAACCTGTCTAAGGTTAATGCGTTTTAAATGATTGAGGAGTTTCTTAAACTAGAATTTTAAAACTGTGTATATCATTTTTGTTTAGGACATAAATATTTATTGTAAATATTATATTTATCTGTTTTCTATTTTAAAATATATTCAATGTAAATAAATATTGACAGATTCTTAATGGATTTTGTGTAATATTTGTATTTCCAATAAGATTGAATAAAATTAATGTTCTTGGCGAGATTAATTCAAATATGTACGGTATATGTCTATTTTTTACATAAATAAATATAGCGAAAAAGTTAAAATCCAATTGTGTAAAACACTCTGAAATAACTAATGCTTTAGCCTACTACTTTAATTTACTTAAACTTTAGAATAAACTTACAAAATTGAGCAATTTGTCGATCACTGTTTGTTTAAATATCTGGTTGATTTTAGATGAAGTCCATACTAAACCTTGTGATTGTGGAGTGGAAGAAGTATGTGTTGCTTTAGTGGACGAACTGGTGCCACATTGTGTAAAAATGATTGATCCGACAGATCCTACAGGCTGTGGTGGACATTGTAAACTTAATGTACAGATATGTCAACGAATTAAAGGAAATGCTTACAGGTGAGGTAAATTTAAAACTACAGTTAAATACAAAGTTTTTGCAATTTTGTTTTTGATAAAACATAACATCAAAGTTATAATAAACGTTAACAATTAATTGTGTTGTCGCACCGGGGATTGATGAATTTAATTTGTACCGCGGCTAGAATTAATTCGGTGACAACAAGTATTACAAAAAAAAAAAATAAAAGTTTGGTTTCTGTCTCGGCCCTGATAAGGACCGTATGTGGGACAGAATGTGCCTGAAGGGCGTTTTACTTTATTCTTGAAACTCGGACCTGAAAAGGACCGTATTAGTGCCAGATAGGCCAAAGTTCGAACGAATTATTATTGACTCTTGGGCCCTGATAAGGGCCGCTGAGTGAGTAAAAGTTTGGCCAGAAGGGCAGAGGTTTTCAGGTGAAGCCTGCTAAGTATTCGAAGCGTTGCGTCGTTTCGTTGCATTGTTCGTAGCGTTGCGAAGCGATGTTTCGTAACGAAGCAATGATTGTGACTCTAGAACACAACACCCTTACCTTTAGTGCTGTGGTGAAACACAGTAGCCCTGAGGCTAAGCCCGCCCCGCTAAACCGAAGTCTAGGGGAAAACTACTATGCTTTGTAACGGCCCTAAAAAGGACCGTGTGAGCTTGAAGAGCGTGTTTTGATGTTTCGGGTGTATCGTAGCCTGGTACAGTGAAGTACCTTGCAGGACTGATGGGACTTCAGCCGTTGCGGCAACTACGATGGAGGTTCAGGCCGGACCTGCCTCTTTTCCGCGATCGGTTTCCTATATTTCGCTGTTTTCGCTGCTGGTGTCCTGGTGAGTTTTAAGAAAGAACTAGTATATTTCGAATTGAATTATAATCGTTTATTGAATCGTTTAATTTTTGGCCCTGTAGCAAGTGGGCAGTACTTCCTCCTCAGTGCAGCTTTACTCCCTTGGTATTAAATCTCTCAGACAGTGTGCCTCGCCTGAGGACTTACGGGTGGCGATTCATTGCGGGAGACTTCCCGTCTTCGCTTGGCACTCCTGGTAGAAGGCTGAATCTAGCTACTCTCTTCCCTTACGGTGAGCTTCGACTGACACACTCAGTGATGCGGGAGACTTCCCGTCTTCGCTTGCTTGCTTAGAAGGCTGAAGCTGGCTTGGCTGGAGTCGACTGTTCGCTAGGTTGATTGTGGTTCCTTGTTCTCGGTGAGATCGAAGGTGAGATGGTGGTCTTGTCCTGGTGACAAAGAACTTGTTGTTGGCCTGGTGGTGAACGATGTTCGGATGATTTTTGGACTCGAATCGGGCCTTATATATACTGTTCTCCAGCGAAAAGTAACATGTAGATGCGAAATCTAACACTTAGGGGAACGTAGTCGGCAAATTACCGTGCAGTAATGTTGCCGAGTTCCGAACTACTGTGATGATCTGAAGTGTTGGCGCGTTGTTAAGTTGGCGGTTGCCGGTTCTTAAGTTCGCGTGGGGACTTTCGTCAGAAGTTACGCGGGAGATGGTAACTTTGTTGGACATAGTGCGATGAACGCCGAGAAAGTTTGAAGTCGTTGTTTCGGCCGTTTGAGAGTTAATATATTTAATTTTTCTTCGGCAAACGTTTCTACGTTTCTACGTTTGCCACTAAATATATAACGTGACCGGGGAACTGAATTTACTGGGGAATTTTGAGATATTATGTCAGATGTTTCGCGGGAGATTACCGAACAACTTTCTCGTAAGACGAGGTCTCGTCGGCGGGGAGAAGTTTTACGGTAGAAGTGAAGGAGCCGTTCACAGTGAGGTTACAGTTTCCTTGGTTGGCGGGAGAACGTGTTTGCTTCCCAGACAGCTGCAGTGGTCGGAACGGTCCTTGAGAAATTTGTGGGGGAAACAATGCTAGGTGACTTTCTCGGAAGAAGAGGTCTCGACTCCCGAGGAAAGTAGACGTAGATTATTGAAGCTTGCCGGGAGATATACGACGTGTCCTTGGCGGCCGAACGTGCCCACGTTCGCCAGACAGATGTTATATCGTCCCGGGGACTTGTGGAGTGAAGCTCAGGGGAAATTAGGCGAGTTTTCTCGTAAAATGCATTTACGGGAAAATCGCAAGACGCTGACTGATGTTGGCCCTTTTGAGGGGTAAAAAGTTGGTTGAAGAATTCATGGTTCGTTGTCGCATTGAAGTTGGCTCTTTTGAGTGCCAAGAAGTTTGTTGTGAAATTCCGACTGTTGCTTCGACATGTTGTCGGCCCTTTCGAGGGCCGATAAGTTATTTCGGAAATTCCACCGGGTGTTTCGATTTGACTTTGGCCCTTTGCGGACCAAACATGATGTGTATTGTTACTTTCGCCGGAGTATATATACGTTGCCGGGGAAATCTCACGAAGCTAAATATTATTGTTAAATATTGTAACTGTGCTACAACAATTGTTTTGTCAAATTATTTTTGGACTTTAGTTATTAGAATGAATAGAGAACACTTATAAGCTAAAACTTAGATGTACCTATTTTGAGTTTAATAGATCTTACTTTTATACTATACATTTTAAAGAAAATGATGAAAATTAGATTTATTATCATAACAAATTAAAGAAAGTTATTCTGGAGTCTTTGGGTTATTCATTTGGAGAAAATAATAAACAAATCAAATAATCTGTTAAAATTGATAATTTCCAAGTATCCAAGAATTTAATTAAACATCTACGTAAATTATATCTTTAATGCTGTAATAATATGTCATTTAAATATTAATTTTTATTTTTAACAAGAATTTAAGTACGATAAATTACATTGTGTCCGAATCCAGGATTTTTAAGATGTAATTGTCATCCCGTCATTATTCATGTGTTCCAAGCGGTCCTTCAGTATAGTAGTGAATGCTGGTAGTCACAAAGGGAAACAACAACAAAGTTAACATAAGGCATATTATATGTGTATAAATGTATAGTAAAGAACAAAGTGGGTATAAGTATCTAATGAGAGGATACAAGAATGGTTGTAGTAGGTACTAATAAGTAGAAGAATAAAGTACTGCCAATTAATTATTCAGGTATGAACTAAACTTGTGCTTACAAAGGAATAAAAACAGGCACCCACATCAATTCATAGAGGCAGAATTATTGGGGAGTTAACTTGCAGGGAGACCAAGTACTTTGTGAGACAAACATACACTTACACGGACTTTAGCAATAATTTTGAACCTATTAGCATGTTCGTGCACTAAAGGAAAATTTAAGAAAGCTGTCAATAAATTCAAAATTTACAAGGCATTTAACTTAAAGTAAAGTAAAACAACACTTGCTAAACGACCAACTGAATTGTGATTCAAATTCTACAATGACACTATATTTTATTATGACACAGCAATAAGAGATCAAGTCTACTGTAATTCAAGTTTTGAGAGAGTGCAGATAAAAGACAAACAGATACCGTCCAACAAAAGTACAATTAAATGTGTTGTGTTATGCATCAGACTCAATTGCATAACAACTTAAAATTTGTGAGTGATTTTATTATAGGATAGAAGTGTTAATAACATTTTTATAACAGAAATAAATTAGGTTGTGTGATGGACATGGGATAAATTAATTCATTTTACTAAACTAAATAATAAAAATGAAGATGAGATGAGAATTTTGAGATTGAGATTGAGAAAAATGAGACTATAAAAGAATAGAATTTTTGTGATTTCAAGTTTTTTATTTGTTTCAACTCCTGGAGATATAGTTCCAATTTTTATACATATAAAGCTTTAAAAAATATTGCACTAAGAATTACGATATGGTCTCTTTTTATTCTTGGAGCTGAGCAGAGCAGAGCCAACCCTTTCAATAGATTTAAGTATTTTAAGATGTAGATTTAACTTTTTTTGTTATTTTGACGGAAGGAATGAAGTAAGGTGTCAGTAAAGTAAAGCAAATTTAAACACTCTGTATAGCTAAAAATGTATAAGATCAACAAATACCAATCTGTTTTTGTGACGCTAGATGTTTAGATGACTCGAAGTGCTTAGAAGATGAATGGCAGTGTGGAAACCAACTGTGTATTCCACAGGAGAAAAGATGTGATGGACATTTTAATTGTTATGACCATACAGATGAATTCAACTGTGGTAAGTGCATGCATGATTTATAGTCAAGGTGTTTTTATAGTATGGTTTCTAGGTGGTCGAATTGTAAATATATATTGAAATTTAAACACTGCTTCTTTAGCCGTTATCTTAGCTGCGAGTTTACGTGCCATAATCTAAAGGTCTCTGTAATAGTAATGGAGAGGTGTGACTAATATCCTTAATAATCGCTTGTTAACAAAACACTCTTTTTTTGAAATTGATATATGTTTTTATACAGATCTATTCAAAACTAAATTACAAAACTTTTGTTTATTTTGAAAAAAATACAATACAGTACAACTTGTCATATTCGGACTAATGTGGCGACCGGCCGATCCGGATATGGAAAAATCCGGATATAGCAAGGTCATTTATAAATAGCCAAAGGGTAAAAAAACAATAAAAGCCATTATTTTTAGATGTTTCAAGCAGTTTGGACTTTTATTTACTGTACTACAATGTACTATATAGGCTAACAAATTGATGCTCTGTACACAACCATAGACTATTGGGAATTAAAAGTAAACAATAAAATAAAACAGTTTACATTGTAAAAACACAATTTTAATTATTACAGTACAGTAATTAAATGTCTAAAGAGTGTTTAAAGTATGTATGTACAGTACTGTACTTATAAACACACTAGCTTTAACAAAATTACTGGTAGGCCTACAATTCGGCACAGTAAAATATAAATTACATTTTACTTAAAGGAACGCTAATGGCTACATCAGTTTTTGAAAAAAAGTTGTGATTTTTGGGGAGAGAGTCATTGACCGTTTCAAGATCACAGCCCGCTAGGCACGGCGCGCAAACATTATACTAGCTGCAACTTTCACTTTTCCACCCCATCCGCCACACAACCAAAATACAAATTTTTTTGGAGATGCGTAAGGGTCCGGATGTGACTGGTCATGCAGGCATGAAGTTGGATTTCCCCTTTACTAAAAATTTTGCGTTTCCTGAGGTAATAATTTTTAAAGTTTTACATCAAACAATTTTTTGATTGCATATTTAAATTCTTTGGACCTTTTGCCAAAAACAAACAATATATTAAACACCTTTTGATTGAGATATAATTACTATATTTGACAAATTAAAAAAAAAAAATACTTGCAGCACAAAAAAAAACCACCATTATGATTAAAAGGTTAAAGGTTATGAATACCTACTATGGTATGTGTATAGGGTTAAAAGGACATTTTACCAATTAATGTCATAGCTTAAATGTATACACAAATTTTATCAGCTCAGTTTGTATACACAAATTTTATCAGCTCAGTTTTTTCCTATTTTAGTCTATCTTAACCGTAGACTGATAAGTGCCTAGGGGCCGCTGAGCTCTTAATCCACCACTGTTTACATACACACGCACTTCACACTCAGGCAACTGGTGACCTACTTACAAATATCTCCAAGCCACCCAAATGAGTCATGTGGGTACTGGACTTCACTTTATAAAAATTTAATTTATTTTATTTGATATTTGAAAATGAAATCTTAATATATTTATATTCTACACATAATTACAAGAAAAATGAGACCAAACATCGTATAATTTGCTGAAGTGTACCCCAAAATCAACAATGTATGCTACACAATGAGTGACTGTATGATGATTCGTAAGTGTGAATCACTATGTCCTTTCCAATTTTACACAAACAATTACTTATTCCGTAACATTTTAGATTTGTAGTAGTGTTCCTCGCCAGTGTTATAAATGTTTATGTGTACGCCACGTAAGTATGACTTCGATGAAGAAAAGGCAAGTAATGCAATCACAAGTTAGGACGATGATACTCAGTGTTATTAATCATTTTGAAATTGAGAAATAAAACAAAGGTGCTTTATATGACTTTAAAAAGATATTACAACAGACTGCCAACGTTTGCGGTATTTCTTTAAGAACAGTGCAAAATATAATTGCTGAAGTTTGTGAAGTGACGAAAACTACTGACGCTGTAAATATATTATACGATAATTTTGTTTATTTAGTCATCATACAGTCACTCATTTTGTAGCAAACATTGCTGATTTTGGACTCTATTAAGTAAATTATACATTGTTTGGTCTTTTTTTCTTGTAATGCAGTGCAGAATAAAAATATATTACAGATTTTATGTTAAAATGATAAATTAAATAAATGAAAGTTTAATCAAGTGAATCACAGTATTTACGGTAACTTATGCGTGTGGCCCGTGACAGGTACCAGCCAATCCTATTTCTCTGCGCGTCTGTGAGTGATGGTGTGAGCTTTAGAGTGAGGCAACTCTACGTAAAGTGGCATTCCCAGTTTGATAATACTATACACATCCTCATTAAAATTACATTTGTTTTTTAAATTCAAACAAACCTTTTTTACTTGTAATTAGGTTCATTGAATTGCACAATAAACTACCTACATTCTTTAACAAAATTGGTCTGTTTGATATTTTGGAATAATAGCTTCAAGAATCAAATTATCATTCCGCAACTATAACTTTTTGAAAATTGATAACTAATTAGGACTTTATAAGTTACATTTAAACAAATTTTGATCAAAATCATATAACACTTTTGCTACCAAGACGTTCATTAAAAGCGCTTGCCGGTTCATTACTGCAGACCATGTAAAAACAAGAACTCCACCAACAGACCAAGAATATTTTGTATGACCTTCGCCACAGAGCACGAATTTGATTTTGTTAATTTGAGTTGTAATACTGTATAATACCTTACCTTAACCTTAAACCACTAATAACTTTCAATACATTTAAATTAAAAAATTAATTTGTTTACCAGTTTTGAACATTTTTAATAGGCTGTTCATATATGGGATGTCAGAAGTAAAAAAAAAAAATATATATGTTTTTATTGCTACAGAAGAAGGATAGTATTCATCTTTTCTGTCAGAACTATTTCTTTCTCTTAATGTTTTGGTTTACTGAACTGAAGATATAAATGCACTAAAATAGATGGGTTTTCACAAAACAATTTAAAAGTCTAGATGAACCTTTTAGTCTATGTTACTCAGAAGGCAATGCTTAACACCAGGAATGCACTTCCGGTACTGCTTTTTTAAGTTTTTTTTACTTAAAGTCTTTCCTGCGATTTATTTTAAGGTTTTATATTAATATTCACAATAAACGGCAAAGTGACGTAGATTTTGACGACATCCGAACAAGGCAAACGAAAGCAACCAATCTTGCAGAGACTAATCCATTTGCTAAATATTTGTAATTCATGAATACGAACATATTCTTTATAAAAATGTTTAATAATTCAAATAAAACAAGTTAAGTTGTTAAAATGTTCGAACAATAAATTTGTTTGTGAGTTTTATAAAAAGTGTTTAATTAGTTGTAACAATAAATAGTTGCATAGTCTGTGTATTGTTCTTCGGTCAGTAAGTATATTATCTGTACTTTGAAATTGACCAAAAATCTTAACAAAAAATTGTAACAAACATGGAAACTTTTGTTGATGATTACCGAATTGCATATAAACAGTTCTATTTGTACCATTGTCATAATTTATAAAGTGAGCTTAAATTCAATATTATGCCTTTCAAACCATATAAGAGTAATCTTGTTTGTGATTGTGAATTACATAAGAAAAGAAGTCTTTCAGTAAATGTTTGTTGTTACATATACTATAGTCTACTATCGATTGAATTTAATTGGTTTATCTCCTTTCATACTGTACATAGTTCTTTATCAATTGATTACATTAAATTTCACAGTAATAACAAAAAGACCCCTGAGTACTTCTAGAAATACTAACTTTATCATAAAATATTATAAATAGATAATAAGATGTTGTTAAAGTAGATAATAACAAAAAAAGGTGTAAGATTTAATAGTAACGTCGAAAATGAGCTGATAAATAATAATGAATTCATTTTCAGTATCCAGGTCACTGATTTATTAAAAATAAAGTTGCTTACCTTCTTTTCTTCCATCACGTGACCTCTTCTTTATATTCGTTAGTGACGCGTTTCGGGACTTTTATCCCATCATCAGACACAAAATTACTCAATCGAGGTCGTCATACATTAAAATTAAATTACACAAAACACACATAGCACATTTCACGTTTAGGTCTACACCTTCTGACGACCGGCCGGCAACTGTCAGTCTGTTGTCTCGCGCACTCTGAACCTCTTCTTACCACGGGCTTTTTGGATTCTTATCGACGTATCATATAACGTATTCGAGTCAAAACTCAGCTGGTCGTTTAATAATTGATGTTCGCCGTTTACATCTTTAGATTTGAATGCCTTATAGATCTCGTACTCCTCGACTGCGTTCATATATCTCCCTTTGGTACATATTTTAATTGGTTTCAGGTTATTTTCCAGGCTCGTGTAACTATGGTTTTCGTCAATTAGATGGCGGGCAAAATTCGATTTGTTGCCTGAAATTGATCTTTTTGACAAGTGTTCTTTAAATCGAGTCTTAAATGTTCTCCCGCTTTGTTCAAACAAAATTAAAATATGTACCAAAGGGAGGTATATGAACGCAGTCGGGATCATTCTTATCCCAGCAAAAAGGAAATATATCGTTTAGTATTATCAGGTCTTCGATTACTGTTACCATTTTTTACTGTCAGAGTGACAAAAAATAACTTGGTGCCTATATGATGCATTACAGAAAGATCGGTAAACAGTCTGCAGACAATTTGTGTACTGTATGAATCTAGAATATACGTGTGATAAGTATTTGCAGTAGGCTGACCGTATGAGACATCAGACATCAATGATCTTTACGTATTGAGTGTACTAAAAGGTTTTTACCTACAGAGTAGTTTTTACTAAATGTCAATAATTTCATTTCTCAGTTGTGTTTCTGAACTGAAGAGGTATATCATTGTTTTAAATGGGTAAAATCTTATAACAAAAATACACCAATCTGCTGCTACTTTGTCCACTTCTGCACTAAAAAATCTGACTTTTCATTACAATTTTTGCTTTTGCTATGGTTTTTTATGTTCATTGTAAATAATCAAAGAAAATTCTTCAAATTTATAATATTAAGTGTTTTTGCTTCCTACCTTATGGTTCATTCTAAACACATTGATATATAATATTATATGACATACGTTTATTACAATTTAATAATAAAAAAATGTTATTTATATGTTAACGCAAAGCTCTAAAACTCTCTAACACTGAACGTTTTCTAATCAGAACCCGTTGGGTACAACATTGCCGTAGCCAGGAAAACTTTTCGGG
>JAGFPH010001048.1:133950-148604 GCA_018207615.1 Philaenus spumarius
GTTTAAATTCATTGTACATTTAATATTAAGTAAACTGAACATTTTCTCTGCATGCTAAGCTAGTGGCAGTTGGAATTAAATCTCTTCAATTTCAGACTGTTAGTCTATTTGTATTACAAGGAGAACTGTATTGAAATATAGTAGAACGTCTTTTATTTGGTCGAATGAAGTGTCATACTAAATCCGCGTTCAGACTAGGTAGCAAATAACAATGTCAGTAACATAAACCATAGTTGGTTCTAGCATCAATAGCCTGTTTCATCTTCGTTACAAAATCAAGTATATTTTTTTAGCCATCGGCAATATCTGTCAACGCTCAGTGTTTTTATCTTTATATGCTATGATTATGGGTTTATTTTCCAAAATAACATGGATTTCTTATCAGTTCCATTACTTTAATTACTTGCTCCTTTTACCAATGCATTCAGTTTAAACCATTTTTCATTATAGGTAAATACAAAAGACTAGAACCACTGTCAATGCTTGACTCTAATACTGATACAGCAGAAATGTCCTAACATTATTGTATCTTACCAGAAGTTGTGGATAAAATAATTTGTTACAACACGTTTTGTTACCTAGTGTAAATGCGGCTTATAAATGATTACTGAACAAGTTGTGTATTAGAATATTTTGTATACTTCAGTTTCTTCTGTTTAACTACCAGTTAAACAAAACTAATATTGGCTTTATAAGGATTAAATTCAGTTTAGCACACTCTATTGAATTGACATAAAATAATATGTTAATTCAGTCATGAAAAGTAACACTGTTAAAAAATCTTCAATCTCTTAAAAAACTTAAAAACTTTGCATGTTTTTTCTTAGCTTGTTTTGATTTTCTTCTCTAGGCTGTTTCTAAAACTAATTTAGTTCCAGGAGCTTATAAATATGTGATTTTTATAGTAAATCATTTCCATAAATTTAAGATTCAAAAGATAAACTAAAATTTTTTTTTATTCATCTTAGTACTGGCTTGATATTGTAAGTTAGATTCTGCTTATTTCAAAACACTAACCGCTAATATTTTTAGTTTGCTAACCTGACAATATTTGAAATATGAATCAACACTCAAAATAATTATTTATTTTTATATTATCTCGATTGGTAAGTTCATTATTCACTCTGTGCTTATTTTTCTTAGCAAGTATTACACATTTGTTGTTAAAGTACAGGTTGTTTTCACCTATTAAAGTAGACAATAAATGTTAAGTGATAAAATCAAATGTTTACAATTATAGTAAAATGAAGATTAATTATTTCTCGTAAATAACGTTTAATTTGCTACTTATCTGTTTACTGTAGATTGTTTAGGAAGCGAGCAGTTCACATGTAATGACAGCCAGTGTATTCCCAACCATAGATTTTGTGATGGATTTGCTGATTGTCGAGATCAATCTGATGAACCTTTCGGATGTGGAGGGGACTGCAAGAGGCACGAGTGGAAATGCAGGTAATTTCATGATCAGTCATTTAAAAAAAGATGGTTGTATTTTACATAGATAAGTGTGAGAAATCGATCTAATATTAAAAGAAAACACATTAAATAATACTGGGCACAAAAACTTTGCCGGCACCCCACCTTCCTAAATCCTCGCTTCAAGAACCCCTTCCAAAATCCCACCGTTTGCCCTCCTCTACTACAGCCTTCTTCTTCCGTTATAAATTCATATAAAAATTTATACGTCTTACTTACTAGATGTCCATATATAATTGGTATTAAGAAAACAATAACTAATTCTCAATAATTATTTTATTTTTTTTGTTTATTATTATTCCTTCACTAATCAGCTAGCACAAAAAATCACTGAACAAGCTTTGAAACTTTGAACAATAATTTTTCGTATACTATACCACAAAATGATATACTTTCAACTTTTAAAACATTATTTTATTCAAGTTCAGAATACCAATATAATCTAAGAAAAGAAATATATTATCATTATAACATTACCTAATGAAACTATTTTTTCTGATATATAAACAGTATATTACTTAAATATCTAGATTACAAAAGGTGAAGTTTCTAATGCTTAACTTATTAATGTTACAAGCTGCAAAATAGCTAATGATGTTTTTACATTTAGGTTTATTAAAACTTTTTACGTCTTACTTTGGCCAATAATAGATTAAAAAAAATGTTCTTCCCTTGAAAGTGTAGAAAACGATCTTTCAGCTATACAGTTGGTCGCCGGACTAATAAGAACAACTTAAGGCAAATGTTCGAATATAAGTTCAGAAGGACTTTTATAAAATATAAACAGATAAGGTTTTTTTATAAACAGATAATATAAATCTGTTAGTTTGAGGTAGAGTAATTTCTTTGGTATTACCTGACTTTCCTTGACATAATAGAACCTTTAGATGAATACACTCAACAAAAAGTGAAAAGAGTTCAATGTCAGTTCATTTAGTTCTTGCAAAGAAGGTTGCTGTTCTGGTGATTTTTTGCACTCAAATTGCATATGTTCAATAAGAATTAGAATCTGTTGAGAAATTCATTATAAACAGCGATTCTCTTACTTAATAATTCAGAAAGAAACTTGTCAATGATCATCGAATAGATTTCTTCAAGGGTCTGGGTTTCCTTTCTTCTTCTCCTCATATTCTTCTGACTGATTCGTCATAGAATGATCTTTTAGTTCTGCCTTCAACACATTCACTATCAGTTTCAAGAATAGTTTGGATGGTCTTCATTTTTTTTCACCAGCTACCTTAAAGAAATTGATTGTATCTTTTAGTTCACCCTCAAACTTAATCAGGCATTTGTACGGACTCAACACTGAATACAAGTTCATTCGATGGGATTGTACCTTTTTACTTACAGAGTTACATTCATTTAGAATAGAATAGAATAAATTTATTACAACACAATTTTACAAACAAACAAAAGAAATACATAATAGAACCGTGTTGTAAAAGCGACCCCAACAGGTAAAAAACCCAATTACTGGGGCGCCATCTATACAAAAATAAAATACGTCATGCCTAAATTAATTAAAACTATGAAACAAATAACTAAACAAAACAACCAAATACATAATCAAACACATTATATACAAATAAACAATAATAATGAAAACATAAAAACTAACATATTATACCTAGCTGTTGAGTCCCATCAAAACTTGCAAACCCACAGTCAGCGCTGGTTTAATGCAGACAAAGTCTCCCTGCGGAACCTCGACAAACCCCAGGAAACATCCACCTTGTGAGCGACCAAATTGTACAGAGCAATTGACGAGTTCAGCGGCGACGACGCATGAGCATGGGTTCCAATGCGCTCCTGGTAAAGTGGTCGTCTGATTCTCATCCCATAAGGTGGAACACACCAGCATATCTGTCTTAGGCTCTCAGGATCCTCAATCATGCCACACATAACTCCTCTCAAGAAACACAACCTCAACAAATTTCTCCTAACTGCCAACGAATTAACTTCAAATGCACTCAAAAATTCCCTATATCTTATTGTCCAAATTTGCTGGTTATTAAATCCAAATTTTTTATAAAATAACACACGCAAAAATCTTTTCTGAACTTTTTCTATCATATTTACATAGTATTTTGTTGATGGGGACCAAACAATACTGGCAAATTCCAGCCCTGATCTAACTAGACTATTAAATAAAACTTTCATAACGACAATATTATTAAAATCCCTCCCCAACCGACAAATAAAACCCAAGGTGGAATAAGCTCTTTTTACTATATTAACAATATGACAACTAAAAGATAAATCTTGTGACATAAGAACCCCCAAATCCTTAAAGCTAGTAACTCTGTTCAATAATTGCATATCAATGTTATAATTGTTAATTAAAGGCTGTAATACTCTATAATATGACATGACGCAACATTTTTTAATATTAAGAAGAAGTTTATTATTTTCACACCAAACAGATAATCTAACTAAATTTTCTTGCAAAATTTGACAATCATAACAAGTTTTAATATTTTTAAAAATTTTCAAATCGTCAGCGTACATTAAATATTCACAATTATCGAAACACGAAATTATATCATTAATGAAGATATTAAACAATAAAGGTCCCAAATTACTGCCCTGAGGAACACCGGACCCCGTTATAAATCTATTCGATTTAAAACCAGAATACGTTACATATTGATACCTAAGAAACAAATAGGAAGAGAAAAACCTAAGTAGATCACTGGAAAACCCATAGAAATTCAGTTTCCTAAGCAATGTGATGTGATTGACTTTATCAAATGCTTTTGCAAAGTCAGTGTATATTACATCCACCTGCCCTCTATTATCCAATACCCTAGATGTATAATTTACAAAATTTGAGAGATTAGTATTAATTGATCGGGCAGGAATAAAACCATGTTGAGCCCAAGACAAATACGGTTTCATATGAGATAGCACAAACAAATGAATGACAATCTCAAACACCTTAGCAGGAGTTGAAAGTATTGCTACAGGTCTGTAGTTGGCAATATCTAATTTGTTAGCACCCTTATGAAGAGGAGTAATTCTAGACAGTTTCCAATCATTTGGAAAGCTGTTTGTGGAAAGACTTAAATTAAAAATAAAACAAAGAGGTTTAATTAGGAATTCTGAACAAGCTTTGACAATATAAACTGGAATTAAATCTGGACCAAACGATCTTTTTGAAGGTAATCTTTTAACTGCATCCGCGACCTGATCAGTAGTTATATTCGAAATAATTAAAGGTTGCACTCCTGTCATAACAGGCGATGAAAGTACCTCCTTCCAGTTTAACTTATCCGGTTTGTCATATACAGAACCAAAATACTCTGCAAAGGCACCTGCAATAGATAAACCGTCCCTAAGCCGCTTGTCATTCCACACAAAATCATTTCCGGTTACTGTCCCACTGCCTTTTCTGCATTTCACAAAATTCCAAAACTTTTTCGGGTCACTCACAAGGGAGCATTCGAGATTTGCTATATACATTCCATATGCTTCTTTTATCAATTGCTTAACCTTACTCCTATAATATTTAAATTTTGCAAAATAATCATTATTCCCGGATTTATTCGATTTTGCCCTAAATTTATGTTTCAATTTTAAGTTATCAATAATTTCTTTTGTAAACCAAACCGGGTACTTAGGCTTAACTAGTGGTCTCTTTTGTGCGTATTTATCTAAAACTGAATAAATTAATTTATAAAATTCAGAAACAGCAGTATTCACGTCTTGACAATGAAAAACATTCTTCCAATCGCAATGTTTAAGATCAGAATAAATACCATAAAAGTTGGTCTTAGTGAATGAATAAACAATCTCATTAGGCACCCCCGTATGACACCTACTTCGGCCTCCCGCAAAACAAACAATCAACACAGGATGGTGATTATCCACCCCCACCAAGGCGTCGTCGTCACCCAACACGGATGCTCCCACAATATTACTTATTACCAAATCCAAAGTTCTGTTGTTGTGATTGATAACACCATTTAGCATAACAAATTTATTAAAATTTAGAAAAAATGATAAATCTTTATAAATTCCCCCCTCCAAATGTAAGTCAAATGTGTTATTAGAAATACGAGGTAAATTAAAGTCGCCCACAATGCAAATGTTTCTATCAATTAAATTACTATTATTAAAAAACAAATTAAAGAACAACTCGTAAGAAAAAAGAGGAGTCCTGGGTGGAAAATAAATATTGCAAAGAATAAACGTAAACCCAGCGTCATTTGATAGTTTGACCCAAGCAATATCCACATTATCAATAGAAGGAAATGTAAGCAACTGGGACTTCCAAGAACCGGTCCTTATAGCAGTCAATACGCCAGCTCCCCTCCACTTATTTACTCCGTCACTTCTATAAACAGTCCAATCAGCTGGGAATAACTCGCCTGAAGTCACATTACTATTTAACCAAGTTTCAGTGATACAGACTATATCACTATCAAGGTTAAGCAAATTTTGATAAAACTCACTTAGCTTGGTATTCAGACCTCTAACATTCTGATAGTAAATACATTTATCACTACTCATTCAAATTAAAATATAACCTTATTCTAATTTGTTTTAAACTAATTAGCTCTTCCTTATAACAATAAGCACAATGAAAAAGTGTATAAGACACTCCTGAACTATAAAGTTTCACATAAAAACTTGTCTTTCTTAAATTGCAAAGATTAATAAACATACTGACATCAGCAAAAATTATCATTAACATACAGAACTGAGAAAAATTTCCACTATTCAATTTTATCCTGTTTCTATTAACATTTATCTTACTATTAATCAAGTCCTATCACTAAATAACTTTAACTATAAATTTACAAAATGTTATTGATATAAACACAAAAGTAAGCTTCCCACACAGCACAAGGATATCCTCAGAATGCCCCAAGGATATCCTATTAGGATATTGAGAATATCCCAAGGATATCCCACTTTACCCCCTGGATACCCCAGGGAAATCCCTGGGATAAGTGAATGTCCGCCCAAATCCCGCATAGGAAATGCTGGGGATACTCATGGGATATCCTGGGGACAACATATCCCACCAGAGGATATGTTGTGGATACCTATGGGATATCCTGGGGATAACACATCCCACCTGAGGATATGCTGGGGATATTTATGGGATATACTGGAAACAACTAATCCTACCTTAGGATACGTTGCAGATACCTATGGGA
The DNA here is from genome assembly GCA_018207615.1 of Philaenus spumarius. Taxonomy (NCBI): domain Eukaryota; kingdom Metazoa; phylum Arthropoda; class Insecta; order Hemiptera; family Aphrophoridae; genus Philaenus; species Philaenus spumarius. The sequence goes on from JAGFPH010001048.1 coordinate 140,592, forward strand.
TATCCTGGGGATAACACATCCCACCAGAGGATATGCTGCGGATACCTATGGGATATCCTGGGGATAACACATCCCACCTGAGGATATGCTGGGGATATTTATGGGATATACTGGTAACAACTAATCCTACCTTAGGATACGTTGCAGATACCTATGGGATATCCTGAGGATAACACATCCCACCAGAGGATATGCTGTGGATACCTATAGGATATCCTGGGGATAACACATCCCACCTGAGGATATGCTGGGGATACTTATGGGATATCCTGGGGACAACACATCCCACCTGAGGATATGTTGCAGATACCTATGGGATATCCTGGGGATAACACATCCCACCTGAGGATATGCTGGGGATACTTATGGGATATCCTGGGAACATCTAATCCCACCTGAGGATATGTTGCAGGTACCTATGGGATATCCTGGGTATAACACATCCCACCTGAGCGTATGTCGGGGATAGCTATGGGCAGTGTTGCCAGGTGCAAAAAAATAAAATCGGAAGTTGGACCCAAAAAAATCGGAAGATTGCAGGAAAAGTCGGAAGAAAATAATATGTAATGTAAAATAATGTACAGAATAAATACACTATACTTAAAACTGAGTCTAAAAAACAATAGTGTCAATTATGTATAACTATTTAGCCCCTAACACTTTCTACTTCTGCATTATGACTCGGGAACAATATGACTATGACATAAGGAGAGTCTAGGTTTCCGAAGAACATTATTCATGAATTACTTAGCAAGCAAGTCGCATAGCAAACAATGCTAAAACAAAAACTAAGTTGTTTGATGGGATAGGTCATTGTGAAAATTGAACACAACTGATTTCTATAAAGTGCAAATATCAAATTGCTTAGCAATTATGTTTTTAAGCATGAGGAAAAAATCGGAAGATATCTAAAAAAATCCGTTTTTCCGACAACTGTCGAAAAATCGGAAGATCTTCCGACAAATCGGAAGACCTGGCAACACTGGCTATGGGAGTAACACATCCAATCAGAGGATATGCTGAGAATGTCCTTGGAATATCTTGAAGCACTGTTGGGATGTCCTGTGTAAACCTAGGAGATGTCCCTAGGGATCACATATTCCAACAGAAAATCCTCCTCCAGTATATTCTCAGAAATTATAATGCTTGAAAACATGTTGAAAATATCTAGCCCAATCTAAGAATAACATCAGCAGGAATATTTTGTCTGTCCTATGAATATTACATTTCTCCTTTAAAATTACTCAGAATTTAATATTATAATGTATATGATTTATGTAATATAAGTTCAAGACGTAGTATCTGAAGAAATTTTATTTTTATGTCTAGCCTATATTAAAGATGAGCAGGTCCGGCCAATGTGATCTTATTTCTCAAATAATAAGTACTTCCTTCTCAATACAAAGCTGAGTGTGAATTGATATTTTAAATTTATTTTGTATTTCCTGTACTAATTTCAATTGGAATATTTTAAATTTGGAAAGTTTCTATAGGTTTGATAAAGGGGGCATAAATTGTCAATTTTAGAAAACAAATTAGAAAATGTTGATTTTTACTCACAACCTCTCAACCTTTTGGAGAGAATGAACTTCCTGGACATCTGTCAGTCTCATTTTTTGTTCTCTTCTTGTTTTTATCAACTAATATCCTGCTCTACTTCACATCACCATCACTTTATTAAACCCAAACCATATCAGAAACTTTTGAGAAGCTCACAAGTTATGATACTCATGAACATATATTTGAATTTAAAAAGTCTTGCGGTGAGAAAATTGGAGGAAAAATATTAGTTCTTTGACACAATATTAAGGCCACAAATTAAGTGTCAAGGTAAAACACATTTTAAAATATAATCAGACCTTGCTTAAAATGAGAGTTAAAAAGGGTTTTTCATCACCGTTTATATATATATTATACACATATGTGTGTATAGGAGCGTGTGTATATGTTAAAAACTCAACTATTTACACAGTTAACTTAAATTATATTCCAGATTAAATTTACAAGACAAATAATTTATCCGAAGTAATATATCAACCTGATATCAACAATTTACCAACTCTAAAAAAGTATTATTTTACCCAATTTACTGATAAACAAATCTTTTAAGATGTAAAATAATAGATAGTAACAGGTATGAGAAAAACAAAATATGTAATTATTAAGATTAAATTTATTCATGAAACACAAATTCCTTATTTCACACAAGACTAAAAGTACTACCTCGTTTCTTGCATTTTGTCGATAATAAAGCTACTATACATAACAAAATAAAAAACATCTTTAAAACAAAACTATTGACTGGTGAATCATGAATGAAACATGTTTTTGTCTGCTGCTTAGCTTCCGTTGTGTTTTCTGAAAAAAAAAAAAATCATCAGTTGTTAAACATTTGCCAGTTTAATAACTTTTTTAAACATAGTTTTTGGTTATTTAAATGAAATCAAAATATAACTGGAGAACGGTATATACAATTTATGCCAAAAGTACTGTTCAGAGCTGATAAATTCACAATGGCATTGCCAGATCAAAATTTCACAAAGCTTGGCTCTCTTGAGAAAGTTCTCCTTGGTACGTCGCCAAAAAGAAGGCAACTACAGGATTCTTTGACCTCTGCTGCTTATGATATACTGTCTGGAGGAGAAGTCAAGGTTTAAAGGATATCCACTAAAGGATGGTTCTACAAAATCAACATGTTGGTCAGGCAAGTCAAATGTTTCCAAATCTGACCCCGAGTTAGAACACAAACCAGAGAAGTTATATTCAATTTCAGAGTTATCTAGAAAATTGGGACCATTTAGCCCTACGCTGCAATGTGATGAAGGCTGTTCACTAAGAAAATAACTACCGGTACTATTATTTGAGGGGCAATCTGTGGTGGAAGTTTTATTTATGTCCAATATACTTGGGTCAGTCTGCTCTGGATGCAGTTCCCCCAGAACAGACAATCTTTGAGTTTTTAAATTTGCCAATCTTCGTAAGTGTCTTTGAGAAATGTCATTTAACTGTTTTCGTTTTTTATTTATGAGGTCATTCATCGTCAAGCCTATTTATACTAAATGATTAATTATACGGAGAGTATAGCCACACTACAATTGAAAACCTGTAAAAATACATATAAATCAAACAATGGCTTTATTAAAGGGAAGTTACAGGAATGGGTATATACCAGTCTTACCAGCACAAAATGGCCAAAAAGAGGTATAAGTGCTCTGAGGCCTCCTAATCCTGCTTAATACCATATATATTGTCTAATACCAAAAGACCAAGGTTATCCAAGGTAATAAAACATTTGTGTAGGCTATACAAATGACAATGTGTGATTGAGACTAAAGTTTGATTATGAATAGATGTTATGAAATAAATAATAATTACCTGTACAGTAGCACAATAGGCTAACAACACTATTACACAATTAGTGTAATAGTCACTTTTAACTTGCACGGTAAACTCACATTGCAATATTAGCCCAGCCTAAATAATTTGGGCAATACTAAATATAATATTATTACGCGTTTATATCAGTTTTAAAAAGACTACTAACTTAACATTGCTAAAAGTAATCGCAACAAATCTGTGAGCTCAGCGAATTTCAAAAGTACAGGCCTGTATAATGTTCATCACTACCACATGACGCCACTTACCCAGTTTCATCAAGTAATAACTTAGCCTATTCATAAATAAACAAGATAAGTTATGACATTTTATTTATTATTGTTCATTTACAAGGAATAGCATTAGTAGGACTGAATAGACATACCGGTACGCAAGTTGCCATGGGGACCACACAAATGGGTTCTTATGCAAATATCAATAGAACACAATCAAAAAAAGCCAAACACCAAGTTTTAAATCGATATATGTTCATTAACAAGCGAGATATAGCCTAAATTGTACTTAATTCTCCGTAAGACTGACATTGGGCAACATAATTGGATGAAACGAAGTGAAGTCCTTATACATGACTAGAAAATCCAATTCATGTAGGCTAACGCTAACCCCATTTTAACGGTTTGATGGATTGTCATGAAACTTTTATTGTAACGTTTCGACGATTTAATGACCCTAAGAAACTATAAACGATGAGTTATTTTTACATTTTAATAGTTAGGGTATTAGTTTTTTTTTTAATTGAACGTTATTTAGCAGATGTTTTTGTTTATGTGATAGATCTTGGAACTGTCAAAAAATACATCAGCTGGTTTCAGTTTTTTGTTTGTTGGTTCACTATTTATTATAGGCTAACTCAGTAGTTTCAAATTATGAAAAGTTTATTAATTTTTTTATAATCACTCTACATACTTCCAATAAGAAGGTTCCAACTTGAAACGTAACGTTATTTTGAGTTTAATAATAATACTTTGCAGAATAGGTAGTTTGTGTAAATAACACTTTCTAAAGTTTTATTATATAGGCCTACAGTTGTATCCATGTGGATTTAGAGAAGATGCGACTTTAGGTGTTGTCAATATACTTAAAATACCGTCTACAACGTTTTAATTGCAATAATATTAAGACTAAACAGTTCCATTGAGATGATTCAACTTTCATTTAATGTAGGTCAATGCTATTGTTTAATTTTCTACTAATGGGCCAAGTCAATCGTACATCATCCTAAAAGCTGACCAATCGTCACATGCTAATTTTAGCCTTGCCATAAGTTTATTCTATTCATAAATAGCCGTAGGTACAGTCTATATGGGGGAATTTTATAATACCCGAATAGGCCTATATTTTGTATTTAGATTTACCTATGTCCTCTTGCTTTTCGTGAGAAACAAATTTCTTGAAAGTGGTCAATAGGTTCTAGCTTTGACCTCTTGTAATCTTGTACCAGTATAGTGTTAAATTAGGCCTATGAATACCGGTAGGCTTAACTTACGTCTGGGATTAAGCATTGTCCGGGATTTTTATGGGTCGTTAGGCCATTGTTAGGCACATGAAGGCTGGGTAGTAGGCCTATCACATTGTACGAAGTAGCAATTGACATTCAATAAGACTATGGTAAATGTATCTACTGTAATGAAACATTCTCACAGCTGGCCATAAATTGATCATAGTATTATTAAATAGTCAATTGTTATTGTTTGAACAGTGTGAACGTTTAAGAAGAAGAATGTTTCATATTAGGAGTTGTAAAGCTAAGTGTAAATTATATTCAAATGGTTATCCCAGTAACCGATTTAAGTAGAACAGTAATTTAGAAATAATAACTTAAATTGTTTGTTTTTATCCGGCTGCTAATAAATTCAATAGGCCTAGTGCAAACAAATAGCCTACGTACTTTAAAAAAATTCTACGTTTCGTAGGCCCTACACATTTTTTTAACCCATTTATTCTGGGGTAAAAGCCCCTGATTCTAATCTAACTTCTAGTTTTCAAACTTAAATTTATAAACGTTGTTTTATATAGCCTATGTTTGTACGGTACCAAATTTCATCAAGATCAGGCCGTTTTAACAAGTTATCTCATGGATAGGCCTAGGCTATATATAAAAATTTTAAAGAATGGTGTTGACGCATCTGGGGACCTCAAAAAGAAAGTTAGGCTATCACGGTCGCTGGCCTAGGTCCTCCATGCCACGCACGGAAATTAGTTTCTTCCCTATAAGTTAGAAGAAATTCGCTAAAACACAACAATCCACTAAAATAAACACATGTAACTTATACTGAATTGACAAATTTTGTACATGCCACAAGTTATATTGAATGATAACGATTGAAAAATCAATTAAGGTAACTTAATTGTTTAATTGACGCTTAGGCCTATCACACAACAGAAACCCATTTATCACTAGTATACATCTCATCTCTCTTAAAATCGTATAATTCAAAACTGTGATCAGTTAAATAAGTAAATCACTTATTTGATAGTAACTTTTCAAAAGTTTGGGCAATAAAACACTACCTAGAGCAATTTAACACTTTGTAGGTCTAGGCCTACATCCAAAATAAATGTTTGGTAAAACAAGGGCTACTTTAAGCTACTTAGGGAAGGTATGACAGACATAATTAATTAAGTAATGGCTAGTACCTGCCTTTAGGCCTACTAGCCTAACCTCCTCTCACCTTTAATGGACTAGGGTCTGGCAGTGTCCTAACCCTGAGCAACTTGTCAATAATATGTTACTAAGATAAAATGAACAACTAAAGAGATACAAGACTTATGAAAACCATCACACTTACAAGTTCAGTAGACTTATTAAGTAATAGACTCAGACCATGTTAGGTTATGTGTAGCCGTAAAATCACACTTTAAAACTATGATAGACTTAATAGGTTAATTTAAACTACCCATCAAAGATTATCATAACTAGGACTAATGTCCGACCGTGTATGGCATCGTTGTTCATAGTAAATTAAATGTTAACTCACCTCTTCAATTCTCTGTATTATTATCTCTGAAACTAACTAAATTATTGGAAACGGAAACAAAAAGTTGGACTTGCGACTTGCATACATGCACATGGCCAGCTCAGCTCTCAATCTCAACTCTAGTGGCAACTAGAAGAACTACAAAATTCTCACAGCATAAATTATTATGTTGGGGATATCCGGGGATATCAACGTAAAACTTATAATTACCTAAAAGTAAACTAAAAAAAAAATCATTACACGGAAGAAATTATGTAAAGAAACTATAAGGACCCTATGTTAATTATATGCTACTGGAAGTTTTATAACTTATTTACCGTACTCCATCTACTGTATTTGATTAACCTGATGCGCTACGACTTTTTAATTGTCAAAATCGGTTTTCCCGTACCCAAAAACATATAACTCATGTTCAACATCATTTTTCATTCTTAATAATTTTAGGTACTCTTGCTAATGTTACTACGGATCTCTCAGGGATATTATATTACTAGGATATGGCCGCAAACTTCATAATGTAAAAAAATGTTGTCATTTGACTTTATATGAAAAAACAATAATCTTAAGTACTCATACTTTTTCAGTTCCGGTATAACATCCTACATTTTTTATGTACTTCTTTTTAAAAATATATCAAATCAGAATATATATCGCATATGAATACACGTCATTATTACAAAAATTATAAGAAAAAAAAATCTGGAAATCGGTTGACCGCGCAGGCCAACCCTAAAACTTCCCGCTAAGTTTGAATTTAAAGCACTTAAAAATGTGAATTTTTAAACAACGATAACTTTTGAATGCATCGTTCGATTTTCATTTAAAAAAAAACATTCGACGCAGTTTTTAAAGCACAAAAAGAAAATGTACAAGTTTATATTGATTGGTTGAGAAATCTGGAAAATATCTTAAAAAACACCGAAAAACAAAATTTTGTGAATTTTCAAATAACTATAACTTTTGAATGCGTCGTTCGATTTTAATTTTTTTAAAAGCATTCGACGCAGTTTTTAAAGCACAAAAAGAAAATATACAGGTTTATATTGATTGGTTGAAAAATCTGGAAGATATCCTAAAAAAATACTGAAAAACAAAATTTTGTGAATTTTTAAACAACTATAACTTTTGAATTCGTCGTTCGATTTTCATTTTTAAAAAAGCATTCGACGCAGTTTTTTAAGCACAAAAAATGTGTAAATGGTTTTATTGTGATTTTTTTGCACGATTTAAAGTTATTTTTAAAAAACATAAAAATTCAATAAATTTGTTTTTCTTAATTTCTTCGGATTGGCTCGATGGATTAACTCTCAAATCTAATCAGACCTAAGTTTTGATACACCCTTTCGAATGACATGTGGTAGAATTCAATCGGTTGATTCGTTTTTGAGAAACCGTATGACAAAAAATTATTTACATACATACATCCACACACTCACACACACACGGCCGGAATCATATATAATAATATCCTGGGGAGATTCCAGGGATATCCCTTTATCCCAGGATTTTTGGGGTTATAGAGGATTTATTCAGGATATCATATCCCTATGAATAATATCCTGGGGAGATTCCAGGAATATCCCTTTATTCCGGGATTTTTGGGGATATAGAGGATTTAATCAGGATATCATATCCCTAT
>JAGFPH010001048.1:148614-173296 GCA_018207615.1 Philaenus spumarius
ATCAGGATATCATATCCCTATGTATAATATCCTGGGGAGATTCCAGGAATATCCCTTTATCCCGGGATTTTTGGGGGATATAGAGGATTTAATCAGGATATCATATTCCTATGTATAACATCCTGGGGAGATTCCAGGGATATCCCTTTATCCCGGGATCTCTCTGGGATATATGGGAACTGGTCAGGATATCCTGGGGACATTCTGTGCTGTGTGGGATTATATCTGTTTTTTTTTTTTTTTTGTAACTTCTCAAATATTTATTACCGTATGTGACAGAAAAATAAATTGAACTTAAAAAAATAAACACAAAATTTTCTAACTTATTAGCATCAAGCAATATATTCTTACTTTCAAACACACAAAAGTTTGAGTTTTGAATTAATAAAAATAAAATATCTTTTGGTGTAGAATTGAAAAATGGAACACAAAAACAAAGTTCACTTCTGGATTCATTTATACATTCATACATTTACCCATTTGATACCCCAACACTTATTTATGAGCGCACAAATTTATTCACACATTCACGCTTACTCACAATAAAAATACAGTTATAAAAAATAAATAGAGCAATAACTTAGCTTGTGTGCACGTCATCCTGATTTGATACACTTTGGCCGTCCTTAGCTTGGTGACTCAGACGTAGGATTTGCTCTCGCGAATCTATCAAAATCGCAGGCTGTCCGTCCATTTTCCGCACTAAAACTTTACCATTCCGGAACCAAACATATTTAACATCACCTTTCCTCGCAGCGGTTCTAGCCAAGAATAACAGTTCTCTGTTAAGTTTACTTAAGGACGGATTTATATAAACTTTGTTTTCCGATACAAATCCCAACTCAGACGCAGAAAACCCGCGCTTAACCCGCGAAACTCGCAAAAACTCCTCACATTCGCGGCGGCGAACAAACTTTATAATTATGCCCCTTGGCCTCAATTTCGAGTCGCTACTCCCGGATAAACGATGAACAGCGTCAATCATGTCAATAGTCAATTCGAACCGAAGAGCTCGAGCTACATTGTCAATAACTTGATAAATATTTTCATTTTTAGCCTCCGGTACGCCTTGTACATCGACACAGTTAACTCGCGAATACTGTTGTAGATTGTTCAATTCCGAAGTTACCGAATATAATTCCTTCTTCAAACACTCATTTTCACTTTTTAAATTGCCGATCATATCAAAACACTGAACAATTTCAGCTTTTTGAGATTGAACGATAGTTTTTAGTTCGTCAATTTTTTCGTGCGTTGAATTAATAGAGATTCCCATTTCCTTACTTTCTTCGCGAAAGTCCCGCATTTCTTTAAATAACTGATCAAATTTACTGAAAAGTCCAGAAATAGTTTCAGTTTCATCCCTGCTGTTTGATCTAGTCATAACGTTCGGTTGTACGTTAGACGTTATAACGTTTAGAACGTACTTTGGGATATACACTTTCATTAACATATCTTAAAATGAATGATAATTTGTCACTATAAGTTACATCAGGAGTCCATGATATTTGAAAAGTATTTTGATGCTTTTAGTTCTTTAAAGAATTTTCTAGAACACTTTTACCCATCAAATCAATTAACTCCTCACAAATAGTTGATGAAAGGTAAGTTGACTTACCTTGACCAGGGTTTCCGTACTTATTAATGTGAGATTTCAAAAAGGGGTCAAATCACAAAGGGGGGTTTCTAGGAACATCATAAAGTTGCCGTTGTTAGTGAAACCAAAAACTTCATCATCTCCCCTGAAGGCAAACTAGGTCATTACATTACTAAAATCTAAACTGGTTGTTACCTCACTTTCGATGGAGAGAAGAGCTAATGATAATAAGCGATCTTGTGTCATTGTGTTTCTTAAATATGTCTTGATTAGCTTGAGCTCCTTTCTACAAATGCTACTGTCACTGGAATCGTGGCAATTATTTTTAGTGCAATAAACAGATTTGGATAGACACATGTCAAGCTTTTCTAAACAATGTACTTAAGTATCTTAAGTACATCATCTTGCTCTCTATCTTAGTCAATGGACAACATCTAGAGTTCATCACAAAGTTCTACTGCGTCAACATCATTATTATCTACATCACTCAACGAAAGATAGCATATGCTAATAATTCCCCTGTTAGCTTCACTCACCACCCCTTCTTGGCAACTTGTGGCATGAAAGTTGTAAGTCCTTCAGTTCTTCTTTGCTTATACCTCAAAGTCACTATTTATGATACATATAAAGCCAAAGTAGTATTCTTAAGTCTTTAAAACTGCAAATCTTGGTCGACAGCTCATTTGCACTGCATTAATTATCACCAAAAAATAGTTTATTTTAACATTTTTTATGTGAAAGCTCAAGGGCTTCATCTTCTCTTTCATATGAAAACATTTTCTTCTTGCTCCTTCTTGTTACAACTTTAAATGTGGGGTCGATTCCAGTTTCATCCATTACTTTTCTAGCTGTGACCAATGCAGAATCAAATCCATGAAACGGTATTCATCTAGCCACTTTATGAATGTTTCTAAGTGTTGTACTGCTACATCTAAATGCATATTTACATTTTGCCACACCTTACTGATAGTATGCATTTTCACCAGAATGTCATACTATATTATAAGGGATATAATGAATTCATAATGAATATCTTATGTTCTAATGTTTGGCATTCACTTATCAAACCACAGTCAGTGCTCCTTTCCCGTAGAGAGTTGTTAGTGCTTCACAAACAATGCTTAGTTGGTTCCCCACAGCCTTTACAGGCTCACTTCTGCACTCCCGTCTTGTCTCAGAAAGAGGTTTAAGAGAAATGTCAACATGTGATTTCAGAACAATCCATCTTTTACTAGAACCAACAAAAATTGTGCATAGCCTTTGTAAAAGGCCGTAAAACATCTGTGCTTGGGCAAATGATGAAGCAGCGTTTCCCAAAACCAGATTCCAGCTGTGACTGCCACATGGCAAAAAGAACGCTAAAGGATTTAAATTGCATAGATGTATTTGTACACCACCCTTTTCCCCAGAAAGTGGCACTATATCGTAGCCTGTACCCCTATAGTTGGCAAATCATAATTTAATTTGACAAGTCTAAATCACATAATTTGTTAATTATGTAGTCGGCCAACTTCTTGCCAGTAGTTTTCTCTACAGCAATAAATTCTAAAAAATGTTCTTCTATCTCAGCAGTTTCTGTATTTCTTATCTTTAGAATGAGTAAAAGCTGTTCCATTTGCGCAATATATCGAGTGCACTCAAGTATTATTGCAAAATATTTATTTTCTTTCACAGTCTGAACTATTTTTGTTTTGACGTGGTTGGCCATCACCTCAATAAATTTGTTTTGAATTGTTTTACTTAAATAGTGGCTTTTGGACAAACTTGTCCTATCCATAACTTGGCTCAAATGCTCTTGAAGTGTATGGTCAAACCAAGCAATTAGTTTGATGATCCAAAAAGTTTCCACTAGATCTTAAGGTTGACAAATTTTCTTTGTGTCCTCTAAAAGCCAAGTTATGAACAGCTAAAAACTGAACGATGACTCTCTAAAATATCTCTTGACGGTTGTTGTTTACTTTTGTCTCACGGAAGCTGAGCCTGGGTTAATAAGTACATCAATAGTATTCCCGCTAAACAAACCTTTAGTAAGGCTTTCCCACTTCATCATGCATTCTTTGTGCAATTTATTATTTTGATGGGATTTATCTGATAAATGTTTTCAGTTATTCAAGCCTTCAAAAGATCCAAGAGCACTATAGGGTTTGATGTTAGATCAACATTGGTAGTGAACAACCAATACACAAACAGTAAACTGCGTTGTGAATCTTTGAATAAACTCGCCATCGTTCATCTTGCTTTTCGCCATTAATTAGTGTTTTTGTGTAAAGAATGTCACTAAAATGTCTTCCACTTTCGTTTATGGAATAAGATTTGTTTTTGACTATCACACATGTCTTTTTTTTAACAATATTAGTTGTTCTAAGTCACTCAATATTTTTGGCCACAGAAAAGGATCACTCACATTTAGATTAGTGGTGGGCAAGTGACGTCATCTTTTTCCTTATGTACGAGTATATTCACGTCATTGTTAACAGCGCTGGTAATCGTATATTTTCCAGGCAAATGCGGAGATGATGATGAAGTGATCGATTTAGAATATATTTTATTGCTTTCCAAGGGAGGATCAGTCTGGCCACTGAGTCCTATCACTTCTTAGAAATTTCTACCCCCGTTGATTGGAGGCTCAGAATGGGAAGATGGAGATTTTAAGTCAAGAACACTCCACTCTAAGTCCTTATTTTCGGCAGTTTTAAAGTATTTAGTTAAAGATCTGCTTAGTTCCTGTACTTCTTCCTCCCATTTAACATTTTGTTTTTGTTTTGTACTTCCAAAATCATATTTCCTCCAAAAATCACAGTCGCAAGAGGATTATGAACTACCAACTGGAACTAGTTTGGTAAGAGATAGAGAAGAGAAGGCAGTAGCAGACTAATAGGCTATTAAAGGGGTGGGTTTTATGGGGGTTAGATGTAAACAGCGGGACCCTGTGCGGTCACCTCCTCGCCTCATGGATCCTCTCCTGTTAATAAATATTTTTAAACTTCACCTCATTTGATAATGTTTTCTTTACAGATAAAGTAGACCAGTTTACCTTTTTAAAAATTGCTGAAGCTTTAGAAATTTCTTAATACTTTTTTAATGCTTTTTGTATAGTTAAGCAAGACGATAATTTGCAATAATTTTGTAATAATTTTGATAATTTTGCTATTGTTGTGTAATATATACATTCCAAGAAAGAACAGGATTGTGTGAACTGATAAAGTTATCACATACAATTTAATCTCTATTTATGAATATTTTCAGTAACACGAGGTGCATCGCAAAAGCAGGACTTTGTGATGGTACTGACGACTGTGGTGATGAATCAGATGAAGCAGATTGCCCACAAGTAGAGAGACATTGACTGCTAGAAGAGTTTAACTCCCTTAGCTAAAACCAAAGATCTTGTAATATTGCTAGGTACAGGCCTAAATGTGCCATTATTTTTAAATAGTATGCTCATCACTTTACAAGTGACAATCTAAATAATATAGTTTAAATTGAAATAAACATATTTTTATCTTGAGCGTTAGACTTTTGTTTCCTTTTGGTTATGGTATTCAAGTACAGAAGAGGAAGAGGTAGAATAAATGGTGATAGGGAAAGAGGTAAATAGGCTGCAGGAAGAATTTAAAGGTGATTTGAGAAAACTGAGGATAAAAAATGAAGTTAAATGAAATATAAATCTTTAAGGTAGGTATGAGTCCTTAAGGATTGTAGAGTTGGCCAAGACAGATTGTAAATTCAAGTTTTACTATATAATCCTCAATTCTAAGATATATTCTACTTCAAATGGTTCTTTGTATACAACATTTCAAAATAAAATATGAAAATCTTGAATATAAATAAATGTAACATTTGCAGGATAAATAATACTTTTAATGAATTCGTTTTAAAAAGCACATTTTATTAATGTATCACATTTTCCTTTATGTATCAAAATTGTTTCCTAGAATATTAGTTTACCCTTTATTATGTTTACATATCCTATAACAAAGAGGTATCAAATGATGAGTTAGTGTTTTGTTCAGAGTATAGCTTTTTGATATGATGGAGTTCAAACAATTATTGATACAACTAACTGACGTGGTATAGAGAATAATCAATCAATCAAAGTTCTGAAAACAAAAAAATGCTTTCTCATCTTCCTTAGTCGAACTATTGGTTTGATTAATGTAGTTTGTATCTTGATGAACCTTAATTTCAAAATCAAAAATTGACTGACTCTTAGTTGATCACAAATTTATTTATTACCCAAGCTAAAACAATTAGGACCTAATGAGTATTTTGAGTACTAATGAGTATAAAAGAGAGAGGGAAAATTTGGATGAATTATGTCCACCTATCTTAACCCTATCCACTCCAATTACTGGGGACCTAGTGTTGCTATCAGCTCCATCTAATTTTGAGCGAATGTTGCACTTTAATTTGTTTACTCCATAAAAAGTATTTCTGTTAGTTCTAAAAGGCTGATTTTTTATTTGTAGTTTCTTCTATTACTAAAGTATATATTGGTATGAAATAAAATATATATTTTTATTTTAAGGATGTTTTTTTAATTTTTACTTATTGAAAAAAATAGAAATTCGTAACAAAAAACCGGAAAAAACAAGAATTTTGGACAAATTTTCAATGGGAAAAGACCTATATTTGTTGCTTGTTTTTTGTCTATATCCTTACAAACAAAATTAAGTGGTTTACATGTTTTAGACACAATAATACATTATACAAAAATTATAATTGAAAAACAAGTATTTTGTAAAAAAAATAGTTTTTATAAAAAAAAAATTACTTTTGACACCAAGTTGTACAAAATTGCCTAAACTATTTATTTTAGTGCTTAGAAACAGCATTATTTAGGTCAAAACTATTAAGTAAAGCTTTTTTCCAAACTTATTGGTAATATTGGAATCACTCAGGTTCAAAACAAAAGTTCCGTCGCCACTCCCGTCATTTTGTAACAGACAGCCGTCGTCTTCGTTCATTTTATTTCACATAAATCTTTATTGTATAAAGAACAATATTAAAAAATAAACTGTGAAATTACAAACGATAACTTAGTACAACAAAACTAAACAACGCATAAGCTCACTAAAACACTGCGTAGTAAGTAGGAACCAAACAACGGCGAGAGCAGATAGCTGTTTACAGAGCGGCCAAAGACGGCAAACATTACATTTTCTAAGATTTATTTACCACAGAAACTGAACTCAAATGGTTCTAAAAAAAATCCAAAAGATAACAGCACATCTCAAACTTCAACAATAGCGATCATCAAAGTAACTACGTCTGTTCAAATGCAATCAAAGAACATTGTCATAGCAAGTTCGGGGCTCGCACGACATAGGAGTTCGTGCGGATTAGTACGGTGCAGGGCTGCCCCGTCACTCGAGTGGAAAGGGTTAAAGATAATTTACTTAAAATCAGAAATTCCCTGCTAAATTGGACTGAAGATGCCAAGATGATGTATTTGGTTTTTATAAGCCCCAGTGTCTGAAAATATATATTTATTTACTGATAGGTGGACATGGAACAAATGTTTTTATTTTCACCTCATCATTTTTTATGTTTTTACCTAAATCTTGATGAAAGGAATGGTTTTGATTTTGGTAAATGTACATTTCGGTTCTCTAAACTTCTAAACATATCCAAACAAGCCTGTACGAACAATTTTTTTCACCAAGAATGTGTACCTAAAACTGATCCCATCAGGTGTGTTTTCTAAGACACATCACCTAATTATTTAAGTAATTTTACTCGAAGCCCTTCATTTGAAGTTGCCAATTCATTTATATCCATGTTTTTGTCAAGTTTTACAAATACAGTTAAAATTGCTTATAGCGTCAGCAAAGGGACTGAACAAATGTTGATGCTACATCCGAGTGACATTATTAAGATGTACCAACAGGAAGTTGCATTTTTGTTAGCTTGAGTGAAAGGACGAACAACTATACAGAATTACTATATGACAACATTATTCATGACGTTTATTAAAAAGAAAAACCATACTTTTCTTTTAATGTACAGTAGGGTCCTAGTAATTTGGGCTAATTGGAGCTGAGGTCACCTACAATTATAAATTAGGTAACATTTTTAAGTGTGTAAAGTTTTAATTAATAAAAAAATAGGTTAATTATTTAAATACACGTTCTGTGTACTATTAACAAACTGTAGCATTACTGTAATTTAAAAGACACTAAAATTACAGTACAGTAAACCCCGGTTAACCGAACTTGGGTCAACCTAATCCCGGGTTATCCGAAAAAAAATCCTAAAATAAGAGCCTAATTGTATGTACAATATTTAATTTTCGTTTTTTTTATCGAAATTATAACCTTTTTCTACAACTTAAACATCTATTAGAAATTAAGTAGCAGCTTTGAAAAAATGTTTCAATATCAAACTTTGAATTCAGTTTCGCAAAACTTAAAAAATGTTACAAACTCCCCCATTTCTTTGATATCGGGCCGCCTATTTTCTCCCTCCTCAGAATCAAAGCGCGGAATAAACAAACTATGTATTTCTTTACACATGTTTATTTATGCACACAGAGTAACTGAAAATTTATTTTTATGTGGGAAAATGTAATCTCTGGATGGTCCCGCCAAAGTCGGTAGACTTCCAGTATAGCAACACTGCTAACTCTCCCACCCCTCCTAAGGAACATTGCCGACATTGCCGACGCACGTTATGCCTGCTATAATTATATCGCAAGCATACGCATGGGAAACGATCACAACTAAGTAAATGTCTTGGCAGGTTATACGATTGAGTGGTTTATCTCGTGATTTTGTCTTGACCTAACACTTTCCCAGCAAGGTCATGGGTTTAGTTACACACAACTGTCAGTACATTTATTTGTTCAGTGGCATCACATCTTAATAGGTGACGTTTACTACAGTATGATATATATTTACTACAAAACATTATAATTTAAAAATGTTTATTGAAATTAAAGTAAAATATTTTGTAGTTTTATGATGTTACAACCGAGTGGGTAAAATATTTATTGACGTTAAAACAAGTGTTTAAGATAAGTAAAAGTTAACAAATTGATTGGATCTAAAAAAAAGACTCTATGTCCGAGTTGGCACATTAGCTGAGGCCGTTAAAACCAAGTTCGACTGTACATCTCTTTCAACTGCTATTTGGTGATACCATCTCTTGGGTTAGAGAAGATCTCAAATGATTTTTAACAAATTTTAATTTAGAGAAAACTCTTTTACAAGTAATCTGGTTACAAGGCAGTACCATTACAAATTTCATGGTTACATACAATTTGAAAAAATACCAGACTGAGTTGTTAGTCACTTTAAAGTTGGAAGACACTTTAAAAGCACAAGCTAAAAAAACTAGAACAACTCTCTCCCTGAATATGACTGTGAAATCTACTGAAATCTTGTCACTATCTGCATCTGACATGGATCTTCGTAGTCTTCATACTGGTGTATGTTTTTTTATAACTGTAGAGTAGGTAGAAAGTTGCAAGTTGATTCAGTTCCTTGATCAGTTCTGACTTACATCATTTTGTAATGGTGCAGATTTTCTGGTCAACTTGTTTTGGCATTGGTAATCTTCGTTTTAGTGGCAAAAGGGTTCAGTTATGATTCTGATGAAGGTTGATTTTGGTTCAACCAAGCTGTTATTGATCGAGAACACATAATTGAAGTTGCTTCTTTTCTTTTCTTCTCCTTTTGATTTTCTGCACCACTTTTGTAAGTTCGTTTCATTGTCGAGTCGATGTTTTGAAGTTGAATGTAGAAGAAGAGATAAACTCCAACTATTAAGACACTAAAAATGGCTGCCATCTGTCTCAAACAGTGTTGCCTCTTATAATTTGACTAAACTGAAATTAGCTCACTCGTGTTAAACTATTGCTTGGGGGCACCTAACTATTGATTTTTCTTAAAACATAAGGTAAATTGAAATCTACTACTACTAATACTATTAGTTGTAGCAGGGGCGGCTCAAGAGTAAAATGTCACCTGTGCAAGTAAGTCACTTGGCACCCCCCTCTATTATATATTGATTACTTACGGTTGGATATCCGACCAAAAGGTCTGTAATCTTTCCAGGGAATATATACCAGAAAATTTTTGGCGCGTTATGAAAAAATGATGAGAGTGAATTTTTACAATGTGTGCGCACAATGCAATGAACAATTCATAGAGTGTGCGCTCACAGAACGAGCGCAAGCGACACCTAGCGAGAAGAATGCGAAATGAATAATAGAGTCAATTGATCTAATATTTTTGATACAACGATTTTGTTTTTGGACAAATATATAAATTTTGACATCAGCCGATCTCAAGACATAAACATTAGAGCATCGATTATTCAAATGTCAGTTATCCGAAATGTCAATCATCTGAACGCAGAAATGTACTGTAAATAAATAAGTACAGTACTGTACATAATTCTGAATTTAAAGTTTTTGACTCGTGTAGTCAGCTGAGTATAGATGTCGGGGAGTTTGTGCGCTCAATGGAACAGCTGCAGCTATTGAGTTAGCCAGGCGCCTGGCCGCCTGCTGCCGCCAGTCACTAGCAAGTACATACCATAGTGCTGTACAGTTTGTGAGTCGAAAGTGTTTTCAACCTTATCAGTTGCGTAATTTTTAGTTCAGTTGTGTGTTGTACTGTAGCGTTTAAGAAGCGTTTAAAACGCAGTGGTTTCTGTGTGACTTCGTACAGTAACTGTAAGTTTTCTTTCTTTGTGTAAAGTAAGTATTCCGCTACTGTTGTTAAAATTATGGCATCCTCAAGCAAGTGGAGCCGAAATATTTTGACCATAGAAAAGAAGCTGGAAATCATTAAGAGGCTGAAAAAGGGTGAGTCTGGCTCGTCTTTATCTAAAATTTATGAAGTTGGAAAAACAACTATCTCAGATAAAAAAAAAAAAGAAAAAAAAAAGATTTTGAAATTTGTTTCTAAGTTAGACAGTAAAGATGGCTCACAGAAAAGTAAAACAATAAAAAAACCTATAGATGAAAAATTAGAAAATGCTTTGAGTGGTTTATTCAGCGGAGGTGCAAAGGGAAACCGATTTCTGGGCCAATTATTATGTGAGAAAGCTTTAGAAAGGAATCAAAAGCTAGCTGGACCTACTGATTTCAAGGCCAGTACAGGTTGGCTTAAGAATTTCAAATCTCATCATGGCATACGCGAGCTTGAAATTCAAGAGGAGTCTTTGTCAGGTGACATACCTGCTGCTGAGAATTTCAAGCAAACATTTGCTGATTATTTAAAAAAATAAGGTTACTATTTGGATGATGTTTACAACACTGGCGAGACAGGCCTAAATTCTCGGACCCTTCCCATAAAATCTCTTACAGTGCCAGGCTACAAAGTCAGCACGGATAGAGTGACGATCCTTGTTGCTACAAATGCTAGTGGGACTTATGCTTTGCCTCTTTTATCTAAAATACCTGGATGTTTAAAAAATGTGAACTGTCTCCCACTGTCAAACTCAGAAGAGTGTGTGGATGACAAGCAGTTTTTTTTAGAATGGTATAAGGATGATTTTATACCAAACATTAAAGCCTTCAGGAAGAAAGAAAATAAAACAGGAAAAGTACTTCTTATAATGGATAATGACCCTTCACATCCAGGAGCAGATGTAGATGTAGCATCCAGTACTGAATGCTGTACACAAAGATTTACAAACATTTTTTTGCCTCAAAATGTGACAGAATTAGTACAGCCTATGGATCAAGATGTGATCTATAAAATGAAATGTACAAAAAGGAAATCTTGCGTAGGCTACTTGTAGCGGAAGATGAGGAAACAATGGCTTTATTTTCCAAAAAGATTAACTTTAAAAACTGGAGCTACATGATTGTAGATGGAAGGAGCATGTTAACCACCGAAAACTTAAATAGGGCTTGGCATAAGCTGCCGCCAGCGGAAATAAACTAAGAACCTGAACCATCCCATGACCTCCATGAACTCCATGACTTGACAGAAATCATGGATTAGGGGAATGTGATAAAGAAGATGCTGAATCATGGTTAGTCCATGACGATGACCTTGTATTCCAAATTATGAATGACCATGCAATTATAGCTCACGTTGAAGAAAACCAAGAAGCCCTGTCAGATGTCGAAAATGATGACGATTCTGGAGAAATGCCAAGTGGGCCTAGTCATGAAGGAGCTGGTAAAAAAGTGTTTACACACATATGTTTACAGGAAGTTTTTCCTTTATTTTAACCCACATGACCACCCCCTGAATTATCTCCATGTACTGCAGTATCACCCTGTCCACCTGTACAGTATGTATTTATATTTATTTATAAATATATGTCTAAATAGGTCTTATATTTATTTATTTATTTATCCTTCTGATATACTTGCTTTG
Organism: Philaenus spumarius; assembly: GCA_018207615.1. NCBI lineage: Eukaryota > Metazoa > Arthropoda > Insecta > Hemiptera > Aphrophoridae > Philaenus > Philaenus spumarius. Next base: position 160,552 of record JAGFPH010001048.1, read on the forward strand.
TGGGCTACATATACAAAAGGGTTTGTTCGTTTAGTTTTACCTAGACCTTTAACTGCAGTTTTAATTTATGAGTTAAATAATTCAACTGTAAAAAAATACACGTAAGTAGCCATTATCAACTTATTTAAAATAATTTATTTCAAAGTTTTTTCACAAAAAGTTTTTATTATTTGGTGAAGAATGTTTGTAAAAGTACGGCATTATTATATATTTTATTCTACTACTTCTTACTATGTGATCGCGAAGCCTCATATTTTGTTTTGAACAAGGTCAATTCATGCCATTGGACCCTGCACACTGCTTGGAAACCCTGAAGCTACACCTACCCACCTACCTACAGTTCGTCAGATTCAGCAAGACCTCTACAATGCGCTGGCGGGAGGGAAGAATTTAGGCAAGTGGTGACTCTGTTCGCTAGAGGGGACTATGCTACTTATTATCACTGTTGATGAGACAACCTTGTATTGTATTACTTCCAGACTGAAGTGTTACGTTCAGAGCTCAGTGATTGACCCCCCCTCCCACCACTTGAATTAACTCCGAGTTTACTGCGCATTTCGAGGTCACGGCTCATGCTAGAAATTCTCTACTATACATTAAAATGTTGGGAAAGTGTTTACTTTAGCGGAGACAAATAATTGTAAGTTCTTTGTGACTGAGAGAGAGCTACATTTGATTAAAAGCTTGATATAAAATATCTCATTATGTTGAATATAAAACATCATTGAAAATGTTTCAGAGAGGAAATATACTTTTGATTATCTCAAACCTAGTGTGCTGTATATCTGCGGTTTAAAGAAGTATGTCATCGGTACCGTCAGTGGCGTATCTACCCTACTTAGAGCCTGGCACGGATTTAATTTTGAGGCTAACCCCCCTCCCCACCTCCTACAAAAGCTGCCAAAAGGCTATTTTTAACTTCTTTTTCTTTGGCTACCCTTTTTTTGCCGTTCTGATCTTCTTCATTGGGTATATACAAAGAATGAGATAAATTCAATAGTATACAGAACAAGAACTCATACAGTATTGGGGACTTTTTTAGAAGATGACCGCCATGAATGTTGAATGCAGGTAAACATACTGTGATTAGAGACTATAAGGTAGAATTTCAGGTAATTTTTTTAATACTTGCATTCCTGTTGTAACGTTTACCCAAATTTTGCCCGATAACTCCTTTTTTTTCATACACCTATGCATTGCGGTTACATACACAGTAGCCCGCAGGGGCATGTAGTACTCCGTTATCTCACCACCGGCAGCACCGTCTGGAATCTCGTGCACAAAATAGCCTCTGGCTACGTTAGCCATTTTTGTTCATTAGTGAGATAGACTTTCAACGCGTTCACTGGGTCAAGTCTTGCCTGGCGACTTGTAACATGTAGTTCCATTCTTTCTTCTACAAATGAGTTAATAGCTGTATACCAGAGAAAATCTGGTTTAACTTCCTGATTTAAGTTTCTACTACAAGTTTCTACTTAGTGCAACACTTATCAATATGCAACTGCAATAAAATGTGATTCCACCTCCGCAACTACAACTTATTTCTACGCTGTCTTAAACAAAGTGAACTCGATTGATCAATAACTCTTTATAAAATGTAAACAGAAACAGGCTATTTTAAATCAGTATGAACTAATAATAAGTTAGGAAAGGTCAATGATTTTTCAGAAATATAAAAAGGGCTATTTAACTTTTCTTGTAACTAAAAATAGTATGTTGTTGTAATATTTATATGTATATATATGTTATTTATAAAATAATAAGGGCGGTGAGGTACCTATTTTTGACACCACGGACTCCAAGAGTCAGAAATCAAAATTCTTTTTACTTATAATGACGTCATAATTCTAATAATACCTTGAGTACAAAATTTTACATTATTTTATTTTGTTTATTCTTTTGGAATTGCAGTTTTTTTTCTTATTACATGCAATGCGCATATTTTCTTTTAATAAACGTTGGCCAACATAAAATATATCAAATAGTTTGTAAGTACTATTATAAACTAATCTTTAAGACCATTTGTACCATTTTTTTTAAAGTTTATTTTCTTGGATTAATTAAGTAAATTAATATTTAAATATATAATTAAATACAGGGTGGGTTTTTCTTTAATTTTTGTAAGGGAGGGAAATAAATAAATCAATCTGTCATTTTGGGGCGTATACAATTTCATTATTTTATCTTAAGGGCGTATCAATTCTTTTTTTTAAATAAACAAATGTTATCGTTATAAATGTGTACATTAATTGTATTCATACAATAACCTGTTAAGGAAAATTTCAGATATCTCGACTTCGGAATTAAGGTAAGACTTGTGTCTGGTATATTTTGCTTTTACGAACTTTCTGTATGTGCCATCCATTTTATTTGAGCCCAATACGCATTCCACATTGTTTTATTTTTGGATGGTAACACTGTTATACAAACCAACTTAATTGATGTTACCACCTTTTATTGTATATGTTTACAAAAGTACAATTAAGTAATATGTGTTATTTTATTTCAATACTCACTCCGGGCTTGCTTGCCCTAGAGCACAGAGGATATAAGTAATACCAGAGTGTTCGAAGGATAGGGAAATGTGTTTCGCCTTTACTGAAGCGCTGGAGTAGCGTCGGAACAGAGCTTAGTGGCCAAGAGGCTAGCGACTTTGCCGCTTTGAACAGTGTGTGAGAGAGAAAGGAGATGGACAGCTGATGCACGCACGCTAAACACTACGGCGACAAAAAGGACACTGGGCCGGGTGTTGGCTGCACAATTTGGCAACGTTAGCTAGCTAACATCGCTTGTCGCGCTCTGCAGCTTCCAGCTAACATATTAACAAAATTACCGAAACACATCTTCCTATCCTTCGAACACTCTGGGTATTACTTATATCCTCTGTGCCTAGAGGTTGCAAAATATTTTATTCCCCATATGGAAACTAGTCTCTGTTATTTTTTTATAAGTTAAGTTTTATGTTATATTACAGGTAGTTATTTTATTTTATGTTATGTTTAAGTTATGTTCTTATTTTATTATTTTGTATGAGTTTGTATATATAAGGGAATAAAATAAATATCTAAAAAAAAAAAATAATAATTATCTTATAGTCTATACTGGTTAACAGTTTCATTAGTTTTTGTTACCCTGACTCTATATACATTTTTTTAAGAGTGGCGGTCCTCTTCTAAAAAAGATCCTAGTATTTTTTTATTTATTAAATACAAACAGACACTAGTCCAATAATATTTTTAAATTAACTGATCAAAATACAAATATAATATATGTAAATTAAAAGTAATGTAATTAAAAAAATGTATGTTTCAATATGATAAAATAAAAAAATTAACAAAAAATAGAAATTTCATAGTAACAAATTTTATAGTAAAATACTAAAACGCTGGGTTCTATTAATTCAGAATATGTAATAATCACATTTAATATATATATTTTTTTGCTTTTACATCAGAAAATTGTCTCATAAAAATGTATTTTCAAAGCCAAATTGTTTTCAATGGCTAGCATTGCTAGTCCATTTATTTAGTCTGATTTAGCTCATTGTTGAGCCCAAATAATTTTTGATAATTCTTAGTTTTAAAAAACTTCTTTCACAAGTAAGTAGAAACCGAAATGCAAATAGTTAAAAATAACAAATGTTGATGAGTAAACAGGTAAATACAACCACTGAATACAACCGCACTGTACCCAGGGGTTTACTCGTAATTTTTCCAGTACCGGAACGCTGCCGGAACTGATCGGAAGTAACGAAAAGGGGGCCCGGAAATTTTTTGAATTTTTCACTTCTAAAACTTTATGTATCTTTGGTGAGTTTAAGGGTGCAGATAAAATGCTTATTTTTATAAGAAAAGTACGCATATATATGTAACTATTTTTGTACTTGTATATAGCACATAGCAAATTTTAGATGCACATACTATTTTGAGAAAAAACTTGGTAAAATGTCTCTTATTTAGTCAATAGCTTTATCAGAAATTTAAATCCTCGGTAAAAGACTGTAAACCTAAACACATTTTATGTATATCAAGAAATTACTTTTCCTATGCAAAAACAATTAAACTCAAGCAAGCTATCCATGAGAACACAATACACAACATAGACGCTTGTTAGTGAATTATTTTAACGATACTCAAAAATCACAAAACTAAACATCACAATGTCAATGTCAAAATGCCAGGAACTTTTTAGTTTTTGACAGTTCACGAGAGCCAACCTGCTAAATTGCCGTGCGGCCGGTGTTCAGGTACCTACGTTTAAATATTTTCCTCTTTCGGGGCGCCTTTTGACTTTGTATTTGTGACGGCATTTGTCAGTGTGCAGTCATTGTTTGTATGTATTCTATGTTGTGCTCTCATTTGGGATATTTATTTTTTAATTAATTAATCTTGAAATTAAATGAGTTTGATAAGAATTAATCACTAAATGTGGTCCAAATTATCATGTTTGGTGTTATTTTGATTACAATAATCTCATCAATATGTTATAACATTTTTCATGCTGAAAAAGTTAATAATATAAAAGTTTAACTTTTCGGCCACCTCGACTCTGAATCATCGGTCTCTTATTTGTAATCGTTCGCAGCGCTCGCCGAACATCAAAGGGTGGCAAAAGTGTGTCTGGTGTAGACCCATTTCGATTCCAAGCTGAGGGACAATGTGGGAGACTTTACTGTAGTTGGCTTGCATAGTCGAAACGTACTGTAGTGTGGGGATAAATTGAAGTTTTTAGATTGGCGTAAGTAAAATTCTGAAACGAGTGTTGAATGAGTGTGATTGAGGGAGCGGATGGTCAAGTGCAACGTTACAACAAATCGTAAAACAAATTTATAAAAAGCAGTACTGGAATGGTGTTCCGGTACCAGTAAAACCCTGACTGTGCCACTGCTTGACTTTGACATCTGCTCCCTCCACAGCCATCCTCCCGCTATGTCACAAGTGCCGACAACTATTTATAAAACATTATTTTTTCTCTACTAGGCATTTTATTACTTTTGCTGAACTTGGAATTTATTTATTTACTTTGATCTTCGATCTTGCATAAAGTGTGCATTTAAAAAATCTCATTTTATTTATGGAAATTTGTAAATATTCTCTTAGAGGACAATTTAAATTTTTATATTAGGGTGGGGAATAAATGTGGACCCCCTTAGTAAGTGAGGCCGAGGCTGACCGTCCCTCTTAGAAACGTCACTGGGTACCATAGTATGTAGTTATTAACCAATTCACTCACAGTAAATTATGTGTTTCACAAACAGATTATTTTTTATCAAAGCCTTTATTTAAATTTTAATTTATTGAGTTATTAAATATAAAACTTATTTTACCTATAAAGTAAAATAAATACTGAAACTAAATTTGTATTAAAAACGATGTTAATTTTATTAATTTCAACAAAAGAAATTGGTAATTAGTACCAAAATTAATCACATATACATACATTTTTGATTTCTTTACAGTAAACAATTTGTGATTTTCATATTTTTTTATTACAAACAATAATTTAAATAAATAAAGTTGAGACATTTTGATATAATACTGGTTGTAATAATTAAATTTAAATTAACCAGTTTTCTTATTAATTGCAATTAATTGTAACTGTATCCAAAATTCTATTTTTGCTGCAGCATTCCATTGGTAAGCAAGACTAACTTGTTCACGGTCTAGTTATGTAATTTACCACACAAATTTTTATAAAGTGAACATAAAATTCAAATTTGATATCTAGCTTGAAATGCCAAACAGATGTATAACGAAGATAGAAAGTTTAAGTAAAGAAGTATATCAAATACTTGTACAAAGTGCTTGTCACTGATAACCAGTGAAATAACTTTAACCATTTTCAATCAATTATTGATAAAATATTTTATTTAAAATCTTTCCAAAATTCAATTGGAAATCTCTATTCTGGAATATTATGGATAATTCTGCCTTTGTTAAGCCTTCAATGAGTTAATTAAAACCAACTCATAAAGCTTGAATATGCCAATTAGATAGCCATGATAGATTGTAATAATGTTTCATTAATCCAGGTTTAAATTTATTGAAATGAATAATTTAATTTAAATTTATCTAACCAACTGTATGTTTTCAATTGACTGTTGAGATAATTAGAATTAAATGGTGTTGGGCCTTTAACATGTTAAATACACTATTTATAGCTAAACATGCAATACACTGTTCGTTGGTGGATTATTAGAAACATTATTGTTGTTAATCACATTTGTATTCCAAATCATCCGTTTTTGCGTATTTCATTTGTTAGTGATTATTTTGTTTTAACTAATGATGAAACAAAACTTTTATACTGTGGTTATTTTTACGGTACTACCAAGCCATAAAGTTATATAATCCATATTTTATTTATGTGTTAATAAGAAGCCGAAACATTTTATGAAGGTAAAGTTTAGAATATAAAAGATTAGAAACGATTTTATTATTCGTTTGAGATTGTTTAATGATATCACAATAGGGGTTTTTATGATTACAATATTCTTGTACATTTAAAATACTGGTTACAAGAAAATTTAGTAACGATAAATGCCGGCAATATTTGATACTGTTGTGAGTAAATTAGAAAAATAAAGCTTTGTAAGTTTCAAGAATTGATATCATTACTAATACTACGAGCAGAGCCGGATTTAGCATGGGGCAAAGTGGGCCCGTGCCCATAGCGGCAAATTTTTAGAAGCGGCAAAACGGCAAAAAAAACTGGAATTTGGAAAATAATATTACAGTACTATGTTTTAGAACAAAACTAAACTTCATTCAAGTTTTACAACAGAATGCGTATAAGCGTCTGACATACTAGATGTAGTCATGAATGAGCTAATGCCAAGTTATTCGTTTGACTCAAACTAAATGTACGCCTGTACACTGACGTGTTTGTGACTTGTGTTGTGTGTGTGTGTGTGTGTGTGTGTGAGAGAGAGAGAGAGATAGCAAGCGGTCAATTGTGGGGAGATTCGGTTGTCTGTAAGGTCCATTGTGGGGAGAAAGTCCATTGTGGGGATATCCCCACAATGACCTATACCTTTTTTTAATCGTAATACGTTATTTAGGCGGTAATAAACATTTCTAGCTGAATATTTCTTTAAAAAAAAATATCCCCACTTTAGACCTTAGGGCGAGAGGCTTAGTTCGGGAGAGAGGCCACCAGGGCCAGGGCTATAGAATACAAGGGCTGGGTCACTCCTTTGATGTTGACGCTCGCCGACTGTTCCAACCTTCCTCTTGCCCCCCCTCCTATGTGACGTCACACTGGTACCAAGACACGCCTTGTAAGCACAGTTCGCCTTAGTTCTCATGCATTTCCGCCAAAACTTCCCTCTCAATTCTTCCCGCTTAAACAATAAATATTGACATAACATAATATATTCTCCGTTGTCATTTGTTTAAAGACCTTTGTCCAGTTCGGGTAAATGTTAAAGCAATGCCTATATGTTCAGTGGCTACTTGTAAAAATCGTTCGAAGAAAACTACTACGGTGATTTATCATGGTTTTCCAAAGGATTCTGTTATTTGTTCGTTATGGGTAAACAAATGTAAACGGAGTGACAAAATAAACACTGAATATGCAAGAGTGTGCAGTGATCATTTTGATGAAACTTCGTACAAAGGCGATTTGAGAAACAGACTTCTCGGGCTTCCTTTGAGGAAAGTACTTCGAGAAGGTGCAGTTCCCAGCCTTAATTTAGGTAATGTAAACATTCATTTTTGTGCCAGTAGTAAACGAGGTGATAGGCTTGAAAAGAGAGCAGTAAGGAAATGTGCTCTAGAACATTTAAATACTCTCAGTCCAAAAAAATGCAAAATAGTTGAAGCTTGTGAGATCCCTGTTGGCGAATGTTATTCAGGTGACAATTTTAACGATTCTTCTGGTAATAGTTCAAACTTATCTGAGGATAATTTTGAGTGCCCAAATTGTTTAATAAACAAAGAAACCATTGATAAATTATTAAATGAAGTTACTTCTTTGAAAAATGATTTAATAAACGAGAAAACTAATCGTAGAGCATGTGAAAAAAAATTAAAAGAATGTTAAGGTCAAAAACTAAAAAAAGTTCTTAAGCAAACATTATGTAAATAAAAAAATGAAATGTGTCAAAACAGATGTCACACTTTTTTTAAAAACGCTTCAAAAATATTTACCAATAATCAAATAAAAGCTATTTCAAGTAACAAAAAAATAGTTAAGTGGAATAGTGACGATATTTCTAGAAGTATCATTTTAAGGGCTATTAGTAAAAAATCTTATGACTTTTTAAGAGAAAAATAGGCCTACCACTTCCCTCGTCTACTACTTTGAAAAGGTGGATCTCAAAGTTTAAATGCAATCCAGGTATTCTACACAATGTATTGAGTTTAATGTCTAAAAACAATGAAAATCTAACGTCATTGGAAAAGACGTGTGTTTTGAGTTTTGATGAAATACATATAGACAGTACAATCAGTTATCATGCTGGCCTTGATCAATCAATCATGGGTGAAATCAGCAAAAAAACAGTAAAAGAATTTTAATTAGTATGTAGCACCATAGCATACATAAGCAATATGAACATAAACATTAAATGATCTTTTATTTTATAAGTATTACTCATGTTTTATTAAACTGCAGTATGACATTCAAGTTGTAGTATTTTATTGTAATAAATACAATTAATTTCAATAATGTGTTCAATTTCGTGTTTAGTTTTCAGAAATGTTTCGGAGAATTAAATTTAAAGTATGCTAACATTAGTACACTACAAAGGTTTATTACCTACGAATTAGATAGTTTTATTGTTACCCTGTCTTCTCCTTACAGAATCTTTAAACAAATTGTTTACAGTGTACTTATTGCTTTGTGTAGTGTCAATACTAAAACTAAAGAAGATCGCATCATAAACATGTCACAGCTTTGCTAAAAAATTGAAATTATTTTAGCAGAGAATACTTATGAGAAGCGTTGGGAATGGAGCAGGTACCAACGTGACGTCATCACAGAGGCAGGGACGGGAACGCTTTCCTTTGCGGACTGGTCTAGCCCTTGTATTCTATAGCCCTGCACCAGGGCTGCGCTGATTGCAGTTCTCTCTCGCCCAAAAGAGAGAATTTCCCGTGGTCAATTGTGAGGAGATGTTCTTTGATTGGTTAGTTCAAATTTAAGAGAGAAAACCTAGCTGTATCGTCCCTTGTGGGCCTGTAAATATGACAACATCGCACAGCGTTGCCATTTTCTTAAACCTAGAATGATCACTGTTGTGAACTCGAGCCGTACCTCCCGCCTTCTGTTGATTGTCTCTCCTCACTTTACGCGATGGTACATTGTGGGCCTAACACACTTGTACAGCGTAGGATCCGAGCAAATGCATAGTGTACATGTACTGTTAACTTTTCTATATTCTTTAATTTGATTGAATAATAATGATCACTTATGCTAAATAAATTTAACTAAACATAATTGTTACATTATTTTTTTAATGTAAATTTGTAACTAACAATGTGCATGTACTGCGAGTAAACGCTGTTGCTATGTCGTATGATGTCGTATGTACACAGTTAAAAATTCTGTTATATAAAAGAAAGTTTTCCCCGCCTTTCTGTTGTTGCCTCCACGCGATGTCAGAACGGAAATCAATTAATACATCCTCAACCCCGACCTTTATCCAGTCTTTTAGTTCAATGTCTTGTACTTCTGTCCTAATTGCAAACATTTTAATAAATAGTATTCAATTTTCCCTATATGTTTATACAAGGAGTTCCAAACGTATGGGACCTCTTCCGTAACTTTTATACAACGGAAAGTAGAAAGATGGAAATTTGGGAATGTCTTTGGATGATTAGTAACTACTTTTATAATCTTTCAAGACCCTCTCCCTCTCCTCACAGAAGGGCTCTGTGGTGGGCAATTCAAAAATGTTTTATGTAAACATACGCCTTGTGACACATCAATTTTGTTATCTTTAAATCACAAAAATTTGAATACCAAGCAAAGTAAGGTTACAACAACCATATCGAAAAACTTTTTTCAAAAAATTCTGGACCAAACAAATTTTTAACCGTTTAAAATGGAAAAATGATTTTGTTGATATGAATTTGAATTAATAGTTAATTAAATGTTTATAATAACAGGTCATTTAATAACATGTGTTCGAAGTATCGTCCATATTGGTCAATTAGTTACCAAGACATCAATTCCTAACCGCAGGTATGTCCATCTCTCGGTAGCCTCTATTGGCCCAATATAATAACTGCAAGTCTTTCTTTTATCGCCTGTAACTGAAAAAACGATTTGACATAGAAATACATAGTTTGAAGTATTCTATAAAGAAAATACGGAATTTTTACTAGGAGTAATCATTTTACGACTTCATTTTCCCGCCCTGAAAACAAAATAAATATTTTGATCTTCCCAATAAAATTGTATTCCAAATAGGGATCCCATAGCATTACAGACGATAAGTGTTTATATTTTAACATGAAAAATGTTTTAAAACAATAGTATGTGTATATATTATAACCACACAAATACTAAACATGCATTACAAACGTTTTAAACAAAATTTCTGATTTGATTTAATACCTATCGAAGTCGGTAGAAAATGTATGACTGATCACATGATAATCAAATTAACTTAAGATATCGGAAATTGCATTACAAATTCAGATATTTTTAGTTCATAAAGATATCTCAAACGGGTTGTAAGTTATAGTCGATTTACTTCAAGCGTGTAGTATATTTTTGAAACGTGAAGGGGTTAAATGCTTAGGTTTCGCCTATTTTTTGGCTATATGTGTTAATGTAATTAATATTTTAACACGCAAAATGTTCTAAAACAATAGTATGTGTATTTTATAACCATACAAATACTAAACATGCATTACAAATTAAAAAATTGTGGAAAAACTGTAGGTAGAGCTTATACTGTAGATAGACCTATACCTAGCGTTTTCTCTTGTTTCTAATATTGTGAATTTGTTGTTATAATATTATAGTCTATGAAAATTTTCCGATTCCATTGAATTTTTACACAGAAGTTTAAATTGAAATTATTAATATATTTCCAAATTTTAAAAACGATTGATACAAATTATAGATATTATGGTATGAACACCATATCTGTTATCTTAAAAATATTGTTCGTTAAATCAAAGTCTGTAGAAAATGTATGACTGATTACATGATATTCAAATTAACCTAAGTTGTCGAGAATTTCATTAAGAATTTAAATATGTTTAGTTTATAAAGATATCTCAAACGGGTTTTCAGTTATAATCGATTAACCGCAGGCGTGTACTTTATTGATAGTTTGGGGTCAAAAAGCCCCCTTTTTCGCACTTTAAGGGTCTTTATAATAAGAACTAATAAAGCTAGGTACTATAGCTTTTGACAGTCATAATAACTTATACTATTATATTATATGTGGTAAAATACCACAACAAAAACTTTCTTCCAAATTTTGAGAAATGTCCATTTTGATTTTTCAAAATTTGGAATAACATTTTTCTTCTATGTAATATTATTGGTTTAGAACTCTTTTCACGCTTGCAGTAAATTGGTTATCGTTAAATATCGTTTCTGGTTGTACGAAATATGCATACTTTAAAATTTCTATTGTTATGCTCTGTGATAAATTAAACTGAAACAAGTAGGTACTAACACAAATGTAATACTTTTCATTTATAAAAATAATAAAGCATGAACAATGGAATCAATGTCAAAGATAAATAAGTAATTTTGTATAAGTAATAATTATTATTAATTTATTAATAAGGTGATAGTTATCATAAAGACATTGATAAATGTCCAATTCACGAAAAATAGCTTAATTTGTTTTGAACAATTAATTTACTATAAATATAGATTGTCCAACATTTATAAAAAGTACCCTTTAACATTCTTGAAAAAATATAATACCTACATTTTCTATATAGAAATCAAAGTATATTAAAAAAGAATTGGATGTTAAAAATTGCCAACACAATCGTATATTTTAACGCGTTTAAAACGAAGTTAGTAAGACACTAATTAAATATTATGTCAAAGGTCGGCACTACAGAGACATTGAAAGTTAAAAGGATAAAAGAAAAAACAATCTAAAGACCGGATGTATCCAAGGCCGATGCGACAAAGTATTTGTCAAGTGCGTGCACCACTGCATATTGCGAGCAATCTGCTCATGCTGAGGTGTGTAAGTTACCTTGCCTAACTTAGTATAAGAGTAAGTCGCGTTAGTCCCGACGCCGACGCCAGCGTTTTTATATTAAGACGATAATTTTGTGTATGGGTGTGATGGGTCTCTGAAACCTGGAACTCTGAACTATGTGTATAATTCTACCAAATATAAAGACTGAAAACTGAGGCTATGAAAAGGGTGATTTGAGGGTCAGGATTCATTAAAAACGTTACAATCTTCTCCTGACAATGCAGGTCATTGTGCAAAAAAAAAAAAAAAAAACGCGCCCTAATCTGTTCAGTGGTTGTGGTTTTGCAGTATTTTGGGCTGTGAGTATATGTAATATTGTAGCTTAAAAAGCCAGTGGGGGGGAGCCCTGGGGTCCAAGGGAAAAACACCTGTTTGTTGGTGAGTGCTTACACCATAACAGTAATGTACATGCAAGATTTGAAGGGTGTAGCTACAGAAGTTTTGGCTGTGTGTATATATTAGTCTAAATATCATTACACCTAAAAAAGCTAGTGGAGCGGAGCCCTGGGGTCCAAGGGAAAAACACCTGTTTGTTGTTGAGTGCTTACACCATAACAG
>JAGFPH010001048.1:173396-188291 GCA_018207615.1 Philaenus spumarius
CCAATGTTTGAATTGAATTAAAATATAGTTAGCATTTTTCGTTGATTTTTGTTTGTGTTTGTTTTTAGTTTGTCAATGTAACCTCAAAAAGGTAATACTACATTTGATACTGAATTGATCCAAATCAGTTGTTGATCAAAATCAGCTGTTTTAAGCTTTTCATACGAACAGCTGTTTTTGTGCCCCTGATAAAATCAATAGAAATCTTTCTTCCATAAGATTAACATTGAAACTTTGAGGGCCACTGGGGCGTAGCCCTAATGTCCTAGGACTTCAGTAAATGGCCTAAAACCTTCCCAGGGTTAACCTGTGTTACTATGCAAAATTTCAAAGCAATCGGATGGACGGTATACAAACGCAAAGTGGACAAAGAACCAAAAAAAAAACCCCATAAGGAATACACAGCAGAAATTTGCATTTGATTATAACGTTTGTAAGGCGAAAGATACATGATTTGTAATGCTTGATGACATATCTGTGAATGATTACCTGCAATTTAAAAAAAAAATAAGGAAATCGGCCGGATAGATTGGCCGTACTGACTGCCACAAGTTTTCATAAATTCTTTTAATATATAGATATCATAAACTTAAACTATCTGTTCTATACAGTTTTCCAGTGGTTGATATGATTCGCACAGACGACATAAATTATATGGTCTCCAAGTTCAATAGTACTTTACTTGATGATAAGCATCCACTATTAATAAAAAAAAAAAACGGATTTCTAAACATACTCCTTGGATAACAACTATCCATGTTTTGAAGAGTCAGCGGAATACTGCCTTTTGCAGAGATAGAAGATCCTATGTCTCCGATGATTTATATAACTACTGTCACTTGAGAAATAAAGTCAAGCAGGAGTTAAGAAAGTCAAAACTTAGATGTACTTATAATGCTTTGATGACTGACAAATCATCAGCCCAAGTGTGGCGTGCAGTTTAAAAAGGAAGTGTTGGTAAGGTCTTACCCGATTCTCGTTTATCTCTTGATCTTAACTAGTTAAACATCTATTTTTCTGATATAACCGGAGATCTAACTGCAGCCATTGATATCAATTGGCCTGTTTTGCCAATAATACCAAATTAAGTATTGTATTCCATGATTTCATTAATGAATTTAGTTTCACAGCCGTTGATGATCTACAGATGTTGAAAACATTGATGTCAATATGGAGTAAAGCTGTTGGATTCGATTCTATTCCAATTAACTTCATCAAGAAAACACAACCAGTCATTCTACCTATAATTAAAGCTATTGGGTCTTGTCTAGAAGAGGCCCGCCAGCAAATGAAAATAAGAAATAGTTAGTTGACATACATGCAATGAATAGAAATAAGTGGAAAAACATGTAATGTACAAAAATATAACTTTTACCAATATTTATGGTTTAAAAAAACCACATGGAATTAACTTAACCTTAAACAATAATTTAAAACAAAACTTATGTAACACACTAAGTTAATCTTGCGGAGACCAGTACAAATTTATATCCCTCCAAATCGCGTCAAATAGATTTTCATCCTTGTTCCTGCGACGCCATATGAATTCACATGGATAAGAATCAAGTAGGTTCCTGTTGGTACCACATCCCGTTTGTTTCTTCTTTTCGCTGAAGCCCACAAGGATTCCACAGTTTGTGTGTGGACTCCAGTTACAGGATCCACAAAGTTTTCACTGTGATTTACTGTAAAATGTTGAAACTGCATTTATTTTAAGGGTGGTATGCCATTGTAAGCAAGCCATAAATCAGATACTATTGTTGTACCTGGTAAAATGCTGCTTTTAATGCATGAGAACAAAGTAGTAGCTGTTCTGTCTGACACAGCGAATAGAAAACATTCTTTGGTTTCGCGACATACTCTCCCGAAAACCCATTGATGTGGAAATACCCGTCCGACATTATACTTTCGTTTTGTGAAATATGAGTCATCAATTTCTACAATCCGACCAGGATCCCCAATTTTTATCGGGTTTTGCAACAAATTATTTGCACATACCTCACGCAAAAGTTTTTCCAGTCTATTACCGTTGATTTTGATAAGTTTAGTTCTTTTATACAAAACTTTATAGTAGCGTATTCCTCTGCCCAAGAGTAAACGAATAAATAAACATATCTAGTTGTATCTTGGAATTCTCTAGCCACGTCCCTTTCCTCAGTCCAATACTACTGCGGCACTGTCGCACACGACATCGCCAGCAATCTTTTTTAGGGTCAACAGAAGAGGCCTTTAGAACACTTTGGCTCACTATGCAATATGTGTTTATTTTGTAAATACCTAACTGCACTTTCTTTACTATTTATTTCCCGAGCTAATGGGAACAGCAACATGATTACGTAGAATCTTGAATTGAACTGACCTTGGTAACAATTATGTATTACAAGGTTTGTGATGGTTGTATTAGTGTTACATCATGATGGGTGTGTCATTGTTTATGATTGCCATGATGATTATAAATTGTATAAATTACATATTTGCATTTTGTATGTATTTTCCAACATAAAAATACAGTGGCGGGCCTCTTGAAGACAAGATCCAAGCTTTTTATAATAAATCTCGTATTCTGTAATTTTTCCTACTAAATGGAAGTATAGTATAATTTCGTTGTTCAGCAAGACGGACTACAGACTATAAAGATTTTACCTGCATTGTCTGGAAAAAATTGTGGTACAACGGTTCTTTCCTAGAGAAATTTATTTATTTTGACGTGCCTCTAGTTCAGGAACACTAATTCTCTAGAACAGTTGCAAAATAAGTTAATATCACCTACTGGAAGAAACAGGCTATCCTTTTCGTCTGGCCTAGGTGATATAACTGGTTGTCCAATATTTAGCTGTCTAAATATCCTGATTAAAAAACTTACCACATTAAACTTCCAGTAATCAAAATTTTATTTACATATAATTAAGATCAGCTCAGAACACAAGAATTTATTTTTAGTTTAAATTAATCTCTGAGTAGGCTACACTGGAACTGACAGTGTAAATAACTTCATTTGTGCTTTGGATATTTTTATAATTAAACACTGTAATAATACTTACAATCCTAGGAAATATTGTGATGTAATATTCAAACAATAGGTAAGTGAAAATAAAAAAATTGTATACTGAAAAAATAAAATGAATGATTTATTCAACTTTAAAAACCATAAATTAAAATATTCTTCTTCTGTTGAAATCTTTCCAACAATTTCAAAACTTAATGAAATTAATTTAATTATATTTTTCCTTACTTTACGCAGACAGAACAAATTTTAACTCTGCTTGATTTTATTTTTATTTAATTAATTCAATTTAATTTACGTTAGCTTTGTAACTCTCTTAGTGACCAAATTTATTTAATTATTTTGAATTTAACGTTACTTTAATTTATTTGTTTATGACTTTAAATAATACAACAAGAAATCAATTAATGAATCATCCTACCACTAACCCAGTATACTTAATAAATTTATTTGAATTTAATCAGGCAAATTTTACTTGGGGAAATAACGTAAGTACGCTTTTCACAGACCTTATTAGCTTTTAGGTACGCTTAAGTTGGCCGGCTTGACGGTGTTGGTGATGTCAGCGTTGGCTGCAGGTTTTCTAGCAGGGTTGAGTCGCTCTCGTTGATTGCGGTCTCGTGCCTGTAGTTGAATACAGATGAACAGCGTGCTGTGGTCTTGTAGGCGTGTTGCTCTGTTAAATCTGTACTCTGCTGGAAGGTTTACAAGTGTCGGATGATTACAGATGTCCTCTTGAAGTCCTGGGTTCGCTTATTCGGTTCCCTCTTCGTTAAGATCTCATGTCATTAAGCTCGCTTGTCTGTAGCCTGAAGTTCCAGAATGAAGTCTGTATGCTACTTCATTGAAGTCGTCCTTTGTTCAATATTGGTTGTAGCTAATATTGAACGTTGAAAATCATGGTAATTCCTCTAACAAGTGAAACTGTACTATAGTACGTTCAGCGAGAGTTTGCAGTAAATCGCTGTGTACTGTGGCCATTTTGAAGCTTTAAATTTAGACTTTAAATGCGTTTTTTTAGTAAAATTTGAAATTTATACACATATGACTTAATAAAACATTTATTAAGATATTTTAATTGCCCATATATTTTTCTGTCATCCGTCATTGACTGCAAACTCTCGCTGAACGTACTATAAGTCCTGGTAATATATGAAGAATGATGATCTCTAATACGTAATACTCACTTAAAAGTCAATAAGAGCAATTTAAAATCTATAAGAGTCTCAAAAATGTTATAAGAGGGTCGAAAATTTTATAAGCGTGATGAGCCACCGTGTCTGGTGCTTGTATAGGGCTGTTTTCCATTATTTTGGTTACCAACCCCTCGTAACTTACACTGTGTTTTTTTCCTTTCGAATTCCCTTTTTTCTGGGACTTTTCCTCTTCAATTGGTTTCTATAATCACCTGTTAATTTTTCATTTTATTTTACTTTTTTTATTCCAGGATAAACTAATTAAAACTATTGTTTCCTTGTAATTAGTTTTTGTCTTACGTTGGTATTACTGTCTGCTCACTGCTGATTGGCGCTTCCCCGCTCAAAATCTTATCTTGTGACCGAAGATTTCTCCCATTGTTCGTTTTTTGTTTGTTTATAACTTCTCATGGCGTCGTCAGATTTTCCCGCGACTTTTCTTGCTGCATCCGTTTTTTTCTTTCACCTAACATTCGAATGGTTATTGTGCATCGTCTCGTTCTCTTTCATGGCCTGTGCATGCTTTTCGAACAATGTTTCCCTAAAAAGTCTCTGAATTTTTCTTTCTTTCGATTTTCCTTTTAACACTTTGATGTTCCTTTGGAATTAACACACTAGCCGCCATTTCATGAAGTTTGCTGTATTTTTCTTTAAGTTGTGGGGCTTGTACTTTCTACGGTTTTTAAATTTTCTTGGTTAGTTAATTTTCTGAAATTTATTGCATATACTGGTGGTTTTACACTGACATTAATACGTTCTCCTACTCTAACTTGAATTCTTAGAAACTTTAAAACTTGAATTTTATGTTTTAACCTGACTTTAAGGTGTGAAAACTTTCACCCTTTCTTATAAAATTATATTTAAATTTTTCCTTGTTTTACTTTAAAACTTTTCATTCTCTTACTACTTGTTATACTTTAACTTTACTTAGCTATTTTCTGAAATACTAAAAATTCGTTCATATCTACTCATTTAACATTTATTTTAGGCCTACTTTTGTATAAACCAAACATATCTTTCTTTTCGGATTTTGAGAAAATTTGAAATTTCCCCTTAACTTTAAACTTTAATTACATAAGCATCTTTTAATATTACGATTTGGGAATTGCATTGTTAACACACTCGTGTTTAGCGTAATGTGTTTCCTTTAGAAAAAAAAAATAGATAATATTTCTGGATCCTGGTATTCCCTAAGAAATCATTAAATAGAGGCTAAGGTATTATTCATTTCTGGAAAAGCTAGAGTTCAACAGTCAGTTTTCACTGATAACGCCTCGCTTGACCCAACTTGTTCAAGGTTGCACTAAATACGTTCAAGATTCCCTTGCTGGCCTAGAAATATAGTTTTTTTAGAAAATTTTTGTAAAAACCGAAATTTCCAGGAATTGCACGGGTCCTGCCCGTTGTAGTGTATTTTCAGGTTTGTAACAATTTAAAGCAAAATAACCTCCTTCAAAAGGGTCATAGTATGAGTTCAGCTCTCATCTGTGGTACAGGGGACATCTGCCAAACTATGGTCCTGCGGAAAACTATGATTCTAACTTTGTTTGATTTTTCAAAAGAGTTTGACTGTGTGTATCATCCATTGTTATTTGCTAAATTAATGAAGCTGGGATTTTCAGCAGAACTGTTAAATGGTTTGAGTCCTTTTAGTCTGGTAGATTCCAGTGTGTTAAGTCTGGTGAGAAGTTGTCTTCCTGGGAATGTATTTGCCGGGGAGTACCCAGGGTTCTGTCCTTGATCCTTTATTATTTAGTATAACAATAAATAACAATAATTGATGTATATAATATACTGAACTATTCAAAGTTTTTTTTATATGCTGACGATTTGTATAATTACTTTTATATCTCAGAGATGGCTGATAAAATAAATATTGACATTAATGCTATCGATGGTGGGCTGTTAGGTATGGACTGACGGTTAATCACAGTAAAACTAAATTTATATGTATCTGTGTAAAAGACTCGCAAATAATATCAGTTTAAATAGTGTTCCGAAACTTATAATAAAAGGCAATGATTTGCCTTATTGTTCTCAAGTAAAAATCTTGGTCTCACTATAAACAATACTCTAAGTTGGACATATCATGTTAATGACACGTGCAATATGGTAAACGTTTGCTTGCTATTTAATTAGAGTGCAATTGGAGAAGACATTAAGTTTCCATATTTTAACTTGTGATCATAGTTATCTGTTATCATTGAGATGACTGTATGCTCAAAGTTATTGTTTACTTTAAACGTAACGATAGTGTTATAAAATGTATAAAAATATTTCAATTCTAAAACTTAGTTTTTCCTCCAAAAATATCATATTTTGTTGATTTGCACGATATTCTGTTCACTAGATTGCTTCTTTATCTGGCACAAAGGATTGTTTTTAGCTCAAACGTAAATGTACCTACACACTACAAGGAGCTTCATTATATACATATTACATATACTCAGGCACAGAACTGAGCTGGTTAGTAATTCATTCTCTGTGACAGATTGTAGGCTTTGGAATTCATTGCAAATGCTTGGCTTGGAATTTGAAATGCATCAATGGACGATTGTGTTCAGTTCAAGAAGGCTTTGGGTTGTTGATTTTGCAATCGTTTTGGGTAGTTTTGAGGATGTTATTGAATGTGTATGTGTGTTTGAGAGTGTAAGTGTGTTTATTTTTTTTCTGTGTAGTATAATTTACTTTTAGTTATATTTTACTTTGAATATAGTGTAGTAAATATTTAGTTTTCCCAGTTTTGTACATTATGTTTTAGAAGTGATTATAAACCCTCAAAATATTGGCTTACAGCCTCACCATCAAAATTACATACAACCTAATTTACATTTATCCATGCATAAACTCCATCAGAAATTTACAGGACCCAATTTTCTTCTCCATTCCTTTCATTACCCTTTCAATTTCTTCTGACTTTTTCTGTTCTGACACTTTAGTAAAGGAATCTATTATATTTGCAAATTCTCACTCTCACCAGTTGGTTTCCCTTTTCTTACTACACTATTGAAAACTCAGTTTCAATCTGTGCGTACATTTTAGAGTATTTCTGAAAGTTACCATGTCAACATATGAGTTAACATGTTATAAAATGTGTGCAGATAAAAAACATGTTTTAGTCCTGTGTATAACGGTTTTCCGCTCAAAATTCTTTCAAAGACCGAATGACGTGAAATTTGAAGGCTATGTGCTTTGATTTTATACATCATAATTAAAAGATAACAAAGGCAACTCCTTCTAGTAAAAGATTCAGAAAAGTCAAAATTTATTTCTAATGCATTTGTGTAGTGTTTTAAACAGTAATTTCAATAAAGTTATGTAATTAATGTAAATTAATTACCTTATTTTTTCACCTTCCAAACAATCCTTCTTAATATTTGTATTACCGGTTTCAAATATATCGGCACCATCACAAATATTTTTTTAGTTATTTATTTTTCACAGACCAAGCATAAAATGTTTTAATGATCTGAATCACAACGTAATTTCAATATTTTAAGGCCACAAGTAAAAAAAGTAAAGCTTTCTTAATAAGTTAAAGTTATTTCCCAATTTATTCAATAAAATCCGAAAGACAAGATTACGAATGCATGTTCTAACGATCAGATGGCTTTGCGATTCAAGCCAGTTGTGGTGCTACTAGCCAACCTAAGCAAGTAATCTCGTACACTCACTCTTGCACAGAGCCTTGGAACTGTAAATGGGTGATTACGAGACGCTTAGACTTATGTTTCAGTTCAGCATTGTCCCACTAGGTCACTGACTGTACTCTGACTAATTTGATTGAAATCACACTGTACACTCGGATAGACTTCGCGAAATTTGTAATCCGTCCAGGTGAAGGGTGTACAGCAGTCCACTTTTAAAAGTACTTTTGTTTATTCAATACATTATGTATTTCAGTATGTAGTCAGTCATATTACACTCTTGCATATATAAAATGGTAAAAATATCTTCGTCTAAAGTAATGTAATTTATGGCGACTATGGTAAAATAACAGATGCCGTATGCAGCTAATGCATGGTAAACCTAAGTCTTGATAAGATAAATAAATATATTTATTAGTTTTAGTACACAAGTAAAATAATTTAAACAAACATTTTAAACGAAATGGCATGGTTAGTACAGAATATGGACGAATTTCAATGTGTATAAATTCTGGACGTGACCAATAATTATGGTTTTACACTGGACTAGAACTCAAATATTGAAGTTTTGAATAGTAGTCTCGATCAGAAGAACCACTTAAACATACATTATCTAGAGTATTATATTTGATGTACAAAATTAAGCTCCTAACTAACTCTCATTATCTGTGTAATGTATTTCATCTTTTTCAGTCGCATATCCAATAAGGTTTAATGTTGTGTGGTCAAGCATGATATCTTAATAATGTAGAAAATCCATAAGCATTATGTGTGGTATGGTTCTTTAGAGTACCGCAAGGCACTATTTAAAAATTATACAATATTAAATATATACAGTTTATATATACAGATGGTCCTAAGAAATACAAAATGAAATCTTGAAATTTTTCTCTTTAGAATTGACCACCTGACTACTAAGAAATGTATTTCCTTTTATACAATACCAGGAATAAAACAAAATAAAATCTCCTCAGTTTCAACTAATTAAATCTGTTACTAGGTGTGGCTTCAGATGTGAGCAATTCTTTTAATAAGCTGCCAATGGCAGCTCGATTTGCCACATTCAAAAAGTTTGATCAGGAGATTTTTAAATGGCTTATTGAACACTCATGTTACTCTTTAAAAGAATACCTTACGGATGATTTAAGTCTCGAAATTTGTTTATATAAATTAATGTAAATCAAGATTTTTATTATTAGGTAAGTATTTATTAATATTATGCTTAATACTATTAAAATACTTTTATTAATTTCTGTATTTTTATTTTAAATTTTAAGTTTTTAACGTATCAGCCTATGATTTAATTGAATGTGACTTTGTGTTTGTAATATTTGTGGTAAATTACAAAGAAGCATATGATGATTATGATTGATTTAACAAAAGGCATTACATGGTATTGTACTTTAACTACATTGCATGGTATGGCCAAAGTGGATTAAAAACTATACTAAAAAATGGCAAGTTTCTAGATTCTTCATTTTTTCCTCTTGAACGTTAATGGGGCTACAGCCTAAACTACAGTAACAATTTTGATATTGAGACCTTAATTTCCTTGTTATAAATAGAGGTAGTGCAATTTAGAATCAACGAAGCGGAAGTGTTTTACCAAAAATAAACTACTGTCATAATGTATACTGTACTAAAAGTGACTGATGTGGGTCTTTACGAATAAATTTATTTTACTTTATAAAAATAGAGCAAACAATTAAAGGTATAAAAATGTGGATATTGGAAATGATGACCGACTAAAACTACTAATAGCTACATTGCTTACAATGTTCTTAAACAATTACGTATTATAAGTGAAAAGTTCACATAGAAAGACAATCAGTTTGCAAAGATACAGACATTATTAAAATATGACAAAAAACCACATTAGAGTTTAAAAGTTCCTGTTAAATATTAAATCCAAAAATATTTTAAAATTAGCTTCAGTTACCATCTTTCTTATATTTATTAGTGAATTTCCATAGGAAAGATGAGCTATTATTGCAGTGACTCTTATAGGGAGGCCTAACAAAGTTTGGGAGTGGTCAATGAGCAACGATCATGGTCCATGGATCAAGGACTCATTAAAATTGTTATTTATGTGTGTATCATATATATCCAAATTACATAATATATGTAACATATTAGATATTATTGAAGCAATGCACATTCAACTTTAGTTTTCTATTTTTATTGAGCATTTGAATTTAATAAAAGACCATCTAAAACAACTTCTATCAACAATATTTTAAAATCTGTTTCGAATTAATCGATTCACTAATTTGCTTTGTATGAATACAGAATTTTTTACTTGAACTTGTCTCAAAAGTATATCATACAGAATTTAAATTTGAACAATCATTGATACATGATTGCCTAGGGAATGAAAAATGAAGTCTTGCATGACTCTGGGCTTGAAAAAACTAAATACTTGTTGAATGTGAAATTTTGCTGACTTACTTTAAATGGTTTTACTGAATACGTTTGTATTTTGTTTTATTTTTATCGGGAATCAAACATATGAAGAGGATAATAAATTTAATGTTAAAATGATGTTTTTCCTAAAGTAGAAAAAAAAGCCTTTTTTAGTATTGTAATACACACCCCAGAAAGGATGCTATTTGTCTAAATTATATTACCTTTTCTTTGTTAAAATGTATTTATTATTTTTAAAGTAATAACAATTTTTAAATACATTTAATAAAACAATGAGTAATATTTATACAGTAAATACATCAATTAACTATTAAATAAATCAGCAATTATAATAAAAATTAAGTTAACCTCTTTCGTATATTTCTCCCTCTCAAATGGCGAAGTAATATCAATCATATAATTAAAAATAACAAATCAGTCCGTATTCCAGCCATGCTTTAATTGGCTGTTTTCTGCTGGTGATATCATTTAAAAAAAGATAAAAACACACTTTTGTTGCAAACGAATTAAAAATTATAAACTTCTGAGACACCTGTTTCCTGTAATATTTTCTTATTTATTTACAAGTAGGTATTTCATTTATTCAAACTTTTAAATCGTAATTTAGAGGAGGTTACATATTAATAAATCATTTCAACCAAGTGACAGTCAAAGTTTTATTTAATTAGTAATAATCTGACTTTCAAAGGGTATATTAATTGTATTTTAAGTTGAGGACAATAAATAGACTCTTTACGTCACGTGCCACGATCAAGACTTGCTAAGTACATTCCTCTGTATGTTTCAAGAATGTTTTAAATAATAATAACTGTGATATATGGGCGTAGTCAGGATATTTTTGGAAGGGAGGGGCTGATATAAGCTATAAGAATATATTTTTTTATAAGCCTTTTTCCGAGGAGTCTGGTGGGAGTGGGTATGAATATTTTTTAGCGGGCGTTTCTTTTAATATACTGTAAATATTTTTAAGTGTTATTAGCATTGTTTTTAATTTTGTATTTTAAAATCCTAAACAAATTGTGTGTCGATCCAACTGCAATTTTATGGCAAATATCATAATAAAGTGTTCACTAACCGCATCTAAATAGAGTCGTAAAACACGAACCAATATGTGGCGTATAAAACACATAATTACGATAACCATTTGGCTTCATTTTTTCAAAGCTTTATTTCATATAAGGAATATAATACTAGTAAAAACAAAAATACTTATTGTGTTTGTAGAAATAATAATACATTCAGGAATGTTTACACTAAACGATTTAAGCCTAATGAATTAACACAAGTTCAAGTTCGTACCCAATTATAAACTGCTATCAAATCATGTCCAGTAACTTATAAATAATTACATACATTATACAGTATGGAGCTGTTCCATTATAACTAGTTTACGCACATATTCACCACTTATTTGTAAAAAAAAAACTAAAAATTGTTGAAGTTTGTTTTTTAAACATAAAAATAAAATAGAAAACAATCTAAAATTATTGTGTTAGAAGAAACATAATTATTTAACCATTCAAAAGTTATTAGTTTATTATACCAAAGTTAGTTTTCTAGGATTGGATGAAAATCTTTTTAAAATATCATTTTCAAAAGCATCTTTATTTTCTTTGAAAGTTTTTCTATGGACACTCATAAGACACAGTCCATTCAGACGTTGACCTGTCATTGTTGATCTAAGCCAACTTCTCAACGTACTGAATGATCGTTCCACAGTGCATGTTGTACATGATAGAGAAATGGCAATGAGAAGTGCCTTCTTTGTTACAGGATAAAACATGTCTGCCTCTTTCACTAAATCAGCCAAATCTAATTTTCTTAACTGATCTTTGCTCAGTTGTTTGTCTCTCCACATGTTGTACCAAAGTTCGCTTTCAGAGGCAAAACCTGTAAGTTCGTAGAACGCCATAAACTCCTTTGATTTTACCTGGAAATCAGTAATGGTCATTTCAAGCATATTGAAAGGATGTAGAGCCAACAGGAAAAATGCTGGTGAATGCTCGTTTAAGAACCGAGTCTCCAGTGAACATACTAGCGAGTGAAAGTAGGGAATCACCAGTTACCTTTTCCAATACTCATTCGGGCTTAAAGCTGGAGGATTTGACCGATGTGTCTGCTTTTGACAACTCCTAGGGATTGCCAAATCGATCGCAAAGTCTTCTGCAATCTCAGAAGCACCGAACAAGCTCAGTGGAAACTTCATCTACATTTTTGCGATGACTTCTTATAACTTCTATTATTCTCTTGATGTGTTTCAAACACTGGACCAGATCCAGATTTTCTTAAATTTTCTTAAACCAGAAATTTAATTAAATCTTCAAATACTCCTTAATGAAGGTATTTTCCTCTCAAAGGTAAGTCATGTGTACCACAAAAAATGACTGTTGAAATAATCGGTAGCAAGATTTTCTTGTTTTCTTCCATAATCTTTTGGTGTCCAGTAACCATTTGTAAGTCTACAGGAACCTCATCCATGAAGACTTTTGCTGCATTAGTTGCAGCCTTGTGCCATTGGCTGAAAGCATGGTTGTTACAAGAATCGTGTATGTGCTTGAATCTTTGAAATGGCTTCACAATAAAAGATCCTAGAACACCCTTTACCGTACTTGTAGCTGGAGGGAACAAAACACAGTATTTGCAGAGACCTCCTCTTATATATTATAATATTTAGCAAATAGTTTAGTGCGTTAACAAATTAGATTTGTTCGGTAAGTGTACGGAGCGTGCCCGTAAATAATTATACATAAGTTTGAACTCCCCTTCCTGATAAGTAATATTAAACCTGCACTGTAAAAAAGTGTAAAATAAAAGTAAAGTTAAAAATATACACTTACATTTAAAGAATTTTCTTATATCCGTTACAATCTCAATAAAACTGAGTTCACTTTGAAGCGTGCGGTAAAGTGGTTGAATTACAACTGATTACTTTCACATTCAAGAAAAAACATCAGCTGACCGACTCACTGAGGAGAGACAAGTAAAATGTGATTCAGCAAACTGCCGACGAGCGGCCATCTTTATTTATAAATAAACGTCAGTCAGATAAAGAAGGAGTTTTATTAATCTATCTATTAATGTATCTATAATTTCGTCTCTATAATAATATAAGCGGAGTAATGGTAATCAAAAGGACAAGGCTAACCAACATCGTATGTGTATATGTGGTGCACAATACGAATAATACAATATTCAAATAGATCAATGGCGCTTATTTTTGTAAAATAATAAAATTTGTCTAAAAATACCTGGCTCTAGGGGGGGGGGCAAGGCCCCCCTGCCCCTCCCTGACTACGCCCCTGCTGTGATATTTGGAACTTTCCTAAGAGAAATAGCACTTTAAATTCAGAATGTTTAATGAAGTAGTATTAAATTAAATTAAATTAACAGTTAGTTTAGTTACTTTTTAAGTAACAAAGACAATAAATTTAATGTTATTATTGTTGAAATCATTTCGATGTATGAACAAGTCACACTAATTGTCTCCCAACACTTAGATGTTGCTACAGCTACAAATTTACTCAGCCACGTAAGCATTGTAATGTACAAATTGAATTTATGCGATGTATTAATCCACATATTATGTTACCCAAACTGCAAGAGACACTTTGCTAATGAATCTTTCATAACTATGAACATTAGTATTCCCATAAATGTAATATTTCATTTACAATATAATGCTACAAACATTGTCTCTGTAACTGTTGGTTTAAACTATACTACAGTATGATTGACACACTTGTAGTGAATAACAGTTGTTTGTAAGTTTACTTTACTTTCGTCATCCTCTGTTTCCTTTAATAATTTAGATTTGAGATTAATACAGAATTCCTTAGGATTCGAAGTGCTGTTTTCTAGAATGGGGAAGTTTATTAATTGAATAACATAATTATATATGTACTCCATATTTATTGTTGGTATTCTATCTAATTTGTTACTAACTCATATTCAGCTTTATTTATTCAAGTGACACAATTTTGGGAAAATAGTCCAACATATATATATAGCCTATCTTAAGCTATAGGAGACTGGTATTTTTGTATATTGTAGTTGTAGGGTCTAAGTGTAATAAAGAAGTGGTTTGAGGGAAAAAGTATATTGTAGTACATACAAGTAGTGAAACAACTCAAAATGATGTTGTATATAGTTTTATAAAAGAAAAATATTATTCGAAATATTACATCAATACAAATTAATTAAAAGAAGTGACTTATAAAATGGTGAATTATAATCATTCCTAAAAAAACAAAAACTAATACTAACGAAGTATCAATTTCCAGAACAGCAAAGCTAACAAAATTATAAACATTACATTCTAATTAATTTACAACATCCGGAAAACCTAAATAGTTTTGCAAGAGTAAAAAAACTCAATCAAAATTAAACCTTTTTAATAAGAAAACGACCTAACCTCGCTAAGACCAAAATATCCGTACAAGGGAATTGATTTCTACAAATATATTTTCATAGAAGCCGCTATAAAAAAACCCAAGAGTATTTAAGGATTTCTAAGGAATTAATACATTTTTTATAGTGTATTAATTTTCCGAATAGTACATTTAATCGTTACAACAGCATCAATTATTATAGGTCATATTATAATCAGACGAAATAAACCTTATGA
>JAGFPH010001048.1:188301-209316 GCA_018207615.1 Philaenus spumarius
AATAGTACACATTATTATTTAACAAAAAGTGGAATTACTCTACTCTCACGTAAGTCTAGAGGATATTCTTAACTAAAGACCTACCTGTAACTTTAAGACTAAATCAGAATACATACTTTGAGATTCACGTTTTTTGGTATCCAAGTCACAAATATTTTAAATAACACTGATTTACCTTAATTACATACTTTGATTTATGTTTCTATTTTATATGAATCGGTGAAACTACTCCATTAAATTAATAAAGGAACGAACGAAGAAACACATAAACATACTTAATAAAATATTTTTATAAGTGATTCCATGTATGCATGAACATACTCCGTAGATTCAGATCATTTTATACAGGGTGTCTTGCGACCATATGAACAAACTTTGTCACGTTATTCAACATGTCAAAAGAAACAAAAAATGTAATATAACATGTGTCCTATCTCATTCCGTTTTCTGTCTGTCTGTCTGTGTGTGTTTTTTTACAAAATACTTAATATTTTTAGAAGTAGAAAAGATATTGAGCTCAAACTTTGTACACCTATTTGTTACGTAACCTTTTATCACTGTACGAAAAATTAGAACAATATTTAAAATATTTTCAAAATGGCGTCCGTTAATAATTTTTAAAATAAAAAATCTCAAAAACCGCTAACTTTATTCGCAAATCACAACAGTTAATCTTCAAAGTTCGTAAGAGCCCGAGAGAGCAGTACGTAACTGTTTCGTCCTGGCCCTTTCTTAAACTAATGAAGACTGTGGAGTAGATACAGTAAAAGCCAGGCTCAATCCTGCGCAAGCTAGTCGACGCAATAAATCTCTACGGCTTGCTGTTCCCCATAAAGAAGCAGAGATAGAATATAGTACGAAATAAAATACAATAAATTTAAAGTTAAAACAAGATATCAAATAAATAAAATGTAGATTAGATGGCCATTATTAGGTTAAAGCGAACACACTATTTCTAAACATAAATGTTAAAGTCGAAGCAGTTCCTGTTTTAATAGTTTCAATTTATTGTTCATAGCAGTAGCAGCAGAGTGTAGGCGAAGATTCTTTGTAGATAATTCAATCTTTTGCACATTCGTTAATGATAGCACTTCAAATATTCCGCGATTCAATAAAGTGTGAAACTATGTAATAATAATAATAATAATAATAATAATTGGATTTATCAACTCCTACTAAAGGGAGTGTACGTCCGTATGTACATACATTTTACGTACGTCCGTGAGTTACATATAACATAACAGCTGATTTCATCCATCATCTGTAATACTTAAACAAAAATTGCGTAGATTATACTTTAGGGTTATGTTTACAACTTCAATCATTATAATTTCTTCTGAAGTTTATTATTTTAAATGTGAGATGTAGAACTAATGTATACTATAATACGTTTTAAGATTTGCTTTTAGATTATAAACTGTGTATAAATACAACCTTTTATCATCAATATATTCGTTTATACAAATTTAAAGAAGAGATACCTATTCGTTTAACTTCGGAAAAATTCGTACATATTCGTATAGCATATAAACATACACGTACATTAAACACAACTTTTCATTAAATTGTTTTGTTTGTTCCTTCAATTTGTGGTTCGGGGTTGCATTCAATCATTGTGAATGTTTACTGAACTAAATGTATTATCTTTTCGAAATCCAGTTTGATTTTCACGTAAAATACTAACTTCACCAACCCGTTTCTCCATTCTATTTAACAAAATCCCAGTCAACAGTTTGGTCACCGTTTGCATAAAGGATATCCCCTATAATTATTAACGTCTGCTGAGTGCCCTTTCTTAAAAATTGGAAAGATAATTCATTTTGTAAAATTACTATGAATTTCCTTCGTATTTATAATTTTACTAAACAAATTTTCTAATAGATGGTGGAATTCAATAGGCGCGTCAATAAGCCTTATATACTTATAGGGTATTCTATCAAAAACTTTGCCTTATTTAGCTTTGCTTTCCTAAGGATAAAACATTGTAGATCACTTATCGTAATAGGCCCATCCAAAGGTTCATCAGCATGCAATGACGGCACGTATGATATCGACATACAAGTCGTTTCAAAAAAATATATGTATACAAAATGTTTTTTCCATTTCCCGCCATCAATTTTAGAATTAGTTTTTAATAAGTTACGTTTGAAATTTTTTATCCAACTCCAAAAAGCGTTCCTGTGTTTTGCATCTTCAAACGTAATTGGGCTTCTTTCTTTTGTTGGCATAAACATTTAAATGCTTTAACAGTGAAAATAATCGTATTTAACTTGACTTGTACCTGTATGTCGGTATGAATTTAAAAATGTTAAAACTTTCTAGTCAACTGACATTGCCTGTCATTCACATGTTTTCCCCCATAACATGATTTTCTATTTTGGTTTATTATTAAGCCTGTAATTAACCGCATCGTAAATAATATTCCACACATATTTTAAACTAACTATTATCTCCTTTGATAGCCGTTTTTTATTTTTATTCTTCACTATGAACATATGTATGTACAATTTGTATAGTATTGAGGGTTGAAAAAGGTCCTTGTTTAAAATTAATTAATCCCTTTCTTTTTTAATTAAATAGGGTTTTAATACATCAAATAATAATAACAGCAAAAAATATTAAATTTCAGGCAGAGGTAAACTACAATCCATTACATAAGAAATGAAGATAGAAGTTCAGCATACGATTATATGTTCGGTAGAGGTAGACACTCCAGGTATGTAGACCTGTAAGCGAAAATGTATAACTTGTACATTATATAAACCACTATACCATAAAGTTAGTATATAAGAGCATAGAATCGAAAAGTTATGACACTTTTCAGATCAATAATAAATGCATTTCAATCGCTGAAGAGATGTCGTAAATATGATACAAAATGATCGTGATATCAGTTCAAATCCATATTCTAGCAACGAAAAAGGTTTCATGTTACAGTATATATTTTATGAACTATTATTGTATTCAATATCAATATTTCTTGTTTGCATAAAAAGTCTTAGTTAAGAATTATAACAAGTATTAATACTCATAAAATAACTCGAAAAGTTTCAAGTTTGACTAAATACATTCTTTGGTTTATTAAAAAAAAACCTTTTTGAATATTTAGTAAGATATATTATTATGAACTAACATTAGGATTACTATTAATGTTATTAACTCTTTTGAGACAACAATTAAACTTAAAAATAATAGCACAGTATATTAATTTTAGTGCAGACAAAACTGAATTGAATATATATTTACTACACCATTAGCCTAATGGAAAGCTTTTGGTCCTGTTTATTAAAAACATAAATGACGAAACATGACGATTATTTATAAACAATAATTTTAGTGACAGTATTTCCATAAATATGTCTTTTCCTATATATCTTTCACACACAAACACCTGAATAAATTTGGCGATGCAATTAATAAATATAGCGAAATCAAATTAATGAATATAATAAGATATTCTAATATACTGGTCCATTGCTCCGTTACAAAACTGTTATAATTAAAAGTCTTCATTTCTAACTGAACTTACTAAATCACAATACACTAATTAACGCCCACCATCACAATAATTGAAAAAGAACTACGTTATTTATTTACAGTCCGCACATACATTTCGATAACAATGTTATCATATTCAGAGGTTGAACATAACTAAATTCTAAAGTGTTACAAATACTGAAATAACAATTCCTTCTATGTATCAAGAACCTTCTAATTTTAACTCTCAGTGGGCTTAAGACGAAGGTTTCAAGTATTTATGTAAACATCAAATAAAAATAATTTAAAACAGTTATTATTATTTAAACTACTACAGACAATGAACCCCTCTTATGATAAAGACATAGTTTATTTTTGTAGGCTATATGAAACCACAATTAAATTTAGTAAAAATCCAGAAAATAAAGTTAATATACATAAATTTTTAAATAAGTCCTTACAATATTTAGGTCCGACATTTTCCACAACGATTAAGTCTTCCGTACCTTTCCGGTTGTACTGGCGTTTTGTGCTGAGTTTGTGTATAATGTCAATGTGTAGCGAGTCATTTTGTGTTTGTTTTATTTAATGGCTGACACGACATTTTAGGAGTGAAATAATTGAAGATAAGGAGTTTAAAAAAATGTTTTAAATAACTAGACAAGCAGTCACCTAACGGACCAAACAAAGTAATAGTGAATTAAACGTAATAAAAAAAATAAAATAATTAACGTTAAATTTAAAAAGTGTTACACTACGTGATGGTTTTGACTAATCCTTATATATAATTCTGTAAGCAAAATTTTAGATTCAAAATTGTGGGAATTTGGTAAATTGTAGGATGATGGGAGAGGTGTCAAATTAAAGGTATCGATTCAAGGTACGAGGGAAAAATATAAGTTTTTTCTAAAATTAAAAACTAAGGGGTTTTTGAGATCCCCAAAAAACGAAAAATCCCCATAAGAAATACATGAGAATTTAAAAACATACAACAGCTGTTCTGCAGTTTAGGCCTACATTAAAACATTTGGTATTAAATAAATAAATTAAAAACATAAAACAGCTGTTCTGCAGTTTACATTAAAACATTTGGTATTAAATAAATAAATTAAAAACAACTGTTCTGTAAAATAATATGGTAAATAAATTCTGCTACTTATTAACCTATAAAAGATACACGTTGACACACACATAGAGAATCCTTATAAGTGTGATTTTTTGAAGGTTGTATGGCTGTCCTATTAACTCTTCATGCATTTATACTAATATCATAAAGAGGTAAAGTTTGTTTGTTTGTTTGTATGTAGGGG
Organism: Philaenus spumarius; assembly: GCA_018207615.1. Classification (NCBI taxonomy): domain Eukaryota; kingdom Metazoa; phylum Arthropoda; class Insecta; order Hemiptera; family Aphrophoridae; genus Philaenus; species Philaenus spumarius. Next base: position 193,089 of record JAGFPH010001048.1, read on the forward strand.
GTAATCTCTGGCACTACTGAACCGATTGAAAAAATAGTTTTACTGATAAAAAGCTACACTTTACCTGAGTAACATAGGCTATAATTCATTTCGATAAAAACCTTTTTTTATTTCAATATTTGTAAATTTAGTCAAAAAAATTCTTAGGTTAGGCCTAGAATGATATCCCAACACATGTATTTACATTTATTTATTACCATAACAATAAATTGGATAAAAGAACAGATAATATATAGCTGTCTGTTTCAATATTTCCATTAACAGCTGATTTAAAAATTTGAAGCAATTATTTTTGTATTTATAGATTTTAGGTCAGGGTTTTAAAGTGTAGACCTGAGCCTTGCTGGTTCTTTTAACCATTATTATAACTGCTGTTATGAAATATAAAAAATAATTTGATTTGAACATTTATCTTTATTTATTATCTTAATTTTGAGGTTATTATTATTAATCATATAACTTTATCTTATCTTCTAAAGCGAGAGATAATTGTTTGTCTGCTAAATGGATCTGGAATCTCCGTCTAAGGATTTTTCATTTTTTTATTTTAAATGGGGCTTTTGGCCACGAGAAATCGATTGGAAATGGTCACCAGTCTGGGAAAATTCGTTTTCTACGTCTTTTTATTAAATTAAAAAGTGAAATTTGTCCATTTTAAACAATACAAAGCACAGCTGATGCAAATGTTTTCAATGCCATTACAATAATCATCTGCTTTCTTTTAAACTGTATATTTTATTAGAGGTAAGCCTAATGTTGTATCTATTTATAGTTACCATGGCAACGAATACTTCTGCTAAATAAACATACCCTTTATTTAGTTGTTTAATGTTATAGGCCTAACCTAAACGATGTTCACGGAAATTTGCAATAATAGTTATTGACGTGAGCGAACTAGGCCCTAGGCCTAAATCGATATTGAAATATTAAACTTTAATTTAGGCCTGATTTATTTCTGAGGCATAGCGTTGAGATTATGGTTAATCCTTTAAACTGTATTTTTATTACAGGTAAGCCTAATGTTGAATATACCCTTTATTTAGTTATTTAATGTTATAGGCCTAACCTCAAAACTCAATAATCCAATATTTATTATTGAAATCATAGCCCTGCTTATAATCGAGCTTTAGCTCGGTCTCCTGGTACTTATAAATAAAACATAACATTTGTTTTTAGAAGGTTCCTTTGGGGGTGTGCGTGCGGAGCACGCAGGGGTCTCCCCTAGTATATCATAATTACATATTAGTATGAGTAGAACATTTTCCTAAAACGTTATTTCTATAACTGAGAGGAATGGATTGAAAGCTGTAAATAATAATAATTATATTTAACTCGAACTGAATACGGTACAAACTATACACAATTGTATCTTTATCTAAATAATGTTTTCATTCTTATTTATTTCGACACTTTTTAAATTCTACTGACATGTACTGATTGAGGTTTTATTATTTTCAGTCTTTTCTTGTTTTATTTATGTGATTTAAGTTTTCAACATGCGATAAAAATTAAACATACTAACCATTTGGTTAAGTTAAAAAGTAAATTGGCATTTATATAAATGGACGAGAACGGAAAATCATATTTCTATTTTAATGGTTAGTGAAAAAACATACCTGCAATTGTTGCATATGTTATATAAATGTTCACTTTGAATTAACAGTGATTTTTCTTACTATAATCAAACTTTCTAGGGTTAAAAAAATAATAATAATGTCGGACCTTATAGTTTGGTTGGTTCCCCAAAATCGATCAAAACGAAAAATACCATAAAAGTAGTTTTTCCGCTGCGAATGGAACGAAAAACAATGCGTGAGTCGAAGCTGGAGGCTTATGTGCAAACAAAGAAATTCGACTAATATATTTCGTATATCTAGGTAGCTATTCAGCACCTTCGTGAGTATACCAATTTCCCAAATAGTTGGTTGAAACCCTTAAACATATAAATTTAATTAATTTTGGAAATTCGCTAAACTTACGTCAGCGGTTCAGCTGCGTGATCGAATTAGGTATAAAACTGAAAGAAAAATTATAGATATAATTTTGTAAAATAAATTACACACTTACAGTAAATATTTGTACAGGATTAAATTTATTAATTTATAATCCGTCTAGGCTTGTGTGCTAAATGTAGAGATCTATTATATTATTAATGTAAAACCGATTTAATTTCATAAGTTTCCCTGTGTTGAATCAAATTAATAATAATTCGACCTCGCAGCTGAATCGCTGACGTGAGTTGAGCAAATTTCCAAAATTAAGTTTACAAGCCTATGTTTTAGGGTTTCAACCAACAATTTGTGAAATAGGTCTATTCACGACGGCGCTGAATAGCTGCAAAATTGCATATTGGGAGTATCTTCAATACACAAAGCAATGCGTACTTCGCACGCCAACCCCACGGTAGAATCCACCACATGGCTTTGAACCGGGTACGTCTATGGTATTTTACGTTTTGATGGATTTTGGGGGAACCAAGCGAGCTATAAGGTCGCGTAAAAAAACAAAATGTGCAGAATAACATCCTACATTTATATTTGTAGAAAAACAAATTCATTCTCGTAGAGAAAAATTCCAAAAATAGTTACTTCCGGTCAAAAAAAGTGCTTCCGATTGTTGGATTTCTTTAACTAACGAACTCGTCCGAGTGACGTAGACAACCGACATGTGTACTAAATTTGAACCAAATCGGACTTAAAATGCGGCCGCTAGAGTGCAAACGCATATATACATATATATGATTTTTAATGAAACCCCAAAACGTGTTCTTGGGTCCATGATCGGTGCTCATTTGCTACTAACGACCTTGGGTAAGGGCCACTGCAATAGCTCATTTTTCCTATGAAAATTCGCCAATTAGCAAACAAGATATCAGACCTAAGTTTTATAAATACTTGTATAATTCCAGCTAAGCCTTAATTAAAATGGGTTGAAATTGAAGTTGATAACCTTAATTAGTCTATTATAATAATCTTCTGTTGAGTATACTTCAAATGCAAATAGTTTATTCCATACTACGATATTTTCTCGGTAATGGAGATGGATTAGAACTGAGACGTGTATTTTATAATAGAAGAAAGACAATTTTCATGATATAAAATATTACCAAAATGTGATACGGCAAAACAGTATTTCAAACTGATCAGATAGACCTAGTAGTAAAGAATAAAGTTAGCATAATTTTAATGGTGATAGGTGTTTGATTATGATGTTTTAAGCTTTTTCGTTGATTGTGTTTGCTATTACCTAACCTAAAAAAACTGCGGTTGTGAAGAAAAATTACCAGATTCTAAATTTGCCAGTTTGGTTGTTAATGTAGGCTAATAGATGTAAATATTGTCAAGAAATGTGGTTCAGAATAGGCTTGACCTAAAATTGTGTTAAGCTTTTGATCCAAACCAGATGTTTTATTTGTAATATGTAACAACAGATGTTTGAATTATAATGCAGTAAGACCTTTTCGTAGATTTTGTTTTTGTATTTGTTTTTATTTTGTTAATAGGCTTGGTATTATAGTACTGAAAGATGTTTTGCAATTTGTTCCATTATATTTTACAAAATTTTATTTGCTATTTAAAATAAAATGAATTAAGATACTAACTTAATAATAGAATAAAACTCTAGGCCTATGAAAGGCTTTATAGGCTATAATTTTCTTGCACATGCGTGGGAACACTGTTGCAATACGGCGAGGCTAGTAAAGTTAACCGTTAACTTGACTTAAAATATTTTTGGTTGTGAAGAATAGTTACCTAATTATAAATTTGCCAAGTTGGATGTTATTGTAATAAATGTTACATTATTACTAATTACTACTGTATTAATAAAGTGTAAATGTAACGTGTGTTGGTTCAGTATAGGCCACACCTAGTTTATGTCATAGGGCTGGGAGTAAAAAACGCACTTTGATTATTTTAAACTCCTAAAATCAATATTTTCCGAAATACTTTCTTAGCGCACGTCTACATAGTTTTGTGAAGGTGTCCTCAACATTTTAAGTCTCTAGCTAACATAGTTTTGACTGTACGATGATTATGAATCAGTCAGTTATTCAGGCAGTCAGTCAGTCAGTCAATCAGTCAGACTTCTTCTTTTATATATAGTATACAGATTTGAACATTCTGCATACTTTCGTATGATACTAAAAATGTATTAATATATAAATTGGTCAATATAATATGTGCAATTGTGCATTGACCTGAAATGGAGCACAAGTTACAATAATGTAGATAGATGGAAATTGCAACACAGTGACTAAAAACAGATATTCACTCTATACAGAGTGGCCTCAGGGCCATTTCTAGCCTTACAATAATTGTTATACAAATAAACATAACAGGTAGGTCATTAATTTACTGGAAAAGGCGTAGCCTACTATGTTTATCATTAGGTCTCGGCGTGTCAGGATCTCACGCTATGGAGTCAAATAAACCAATTTAGCATACAGTATTTCAAATACATAGTTTCTATTATAAGTTATGTCTAACTAACTTTCTCCATACAAACTGAAAAACTTTCTTCATACATAACCTTTACCTTTGTAATTAAATACATACAGTACATCTTGTACGTGATTTAACAAGGACACTAGTTATCAACTCCTATAAAAAAGCGAGTGTACGTCAGTAAGTACGTACATACGTACGAGTAACAATATACTATAACAGCTGATTTCACCCATCATCTGTAATACTTAAACAAAACCTAGCGTAGATTATACTTTGGGGTTATATTTACAACTTCAATCAATAATATACGTCTTGTAAAGTAATGTTTTTAAATATGTATTAACGTAGGCTATAATACGTTTTAAGATTTACTTTGAGGTTATAAAAGGAATATATATACAACCTTTTATTATCAATATATTTAATGTTTTTAAATATGTATTAACGTAGGCTATAATACGTTATAAGATTTACTTTAAGGTTATAAAAGGAATATACATACAACCTTTTATTATCAATATATATTTATTATTCATTTATACAAATTTAAAGAAGAGATACTCATTCGTTTAACTTCGGAAACATTCGTACGAAATATTTTTATAAACATATTCCATTATTAATTTCTTAATTTTAATATTAATAACTTCTAAATCATTAATTGATCTAATGTGAAATAAATAGCAATTAAAAGATAATATTTTTATCTTTATTTAGATATATTAATAAGTTACACAAATACAACATTTTGAAAAATAATGTATACCGGGTAACTGTACACATTTACCGAGTTAAAAATCCTTGTCAGCCTTGGTAGTTACGCCTACATAATGTTTGCTGTTTTTAATTAATATATTTTTTAATGTTGTATTTCTGATGTGTATTTAATTAATCTGCATCTGATTTATCACGGGGCTTATTAGTCAACTTCTATAAAAGCGAATGTACGTGAATAACAAACTAGTATAGCGCAAGCTGGCAAGTGTATTGTATGATTTATCACGGGGCTTACTAGTCAACTTCTATAAAAGCGAGTGTACGTGAGTAACAAACTAGTATAGCGCAAGCTGGCAAGTGTATTGTTTGATTTATCATTGGGCTTACTAGTCAACTTCTATAAAAGCGAGTGTACGTGAGTAACAAACTAGTATAGCGCAAGCTGGCAAGTGTATTGTTTGACAAAATAAATTGTTAAATCAGGCCCAATTTATTCTAATTACAACGTGCTAAAACAGTATAAATTATCTTGGTTAAAAAAAAATATCCCATGAACAGGTGATAAAACAGTATAAATTGGCTTGTTTATAAACAGCTGTTTTGATCGCTTTATTTACTATTTCGTTGTTATTTTGTAACCAACATGGCAACCCATAAGACCCTATGTTAAAATTTTTGAACTTTATATTAGATTTTCTCAAAAAATGTCGTTTTTACATGAACTATATGGGAGTACTTAAAAATCAAAACTATACCTAAATACAAAATTTCTTTGAATTCGTTAGAGCCGTTTTCGAGATCCGCGACAGATACGAAGATAGATACAAGAATTGCTCATTTAAAGTAATATTATAATAAAAGTTTGACTTTATGTTAATTTACAAATGTCGGCTTTCTGACGATGAAAACTTGAGTGAATTTAAATTGAAAAATAATATAGGTTTTCCTAAATGATGTGTTATAAATTGTTGGGGGTAAAATAGTTGATTTAAGTTGGCCAATCTTAAAAAAAATTATTTCAGGTCTTTGAGTAAAATGTTGATTACTTTGTTCAATCATGTCTGATTTCTGACGCAGAACTTTTATTATACTTTTAAGACAAACAATACAACCATTCACAAGCGAAGCGCTGTACGTTTTTGTTCACCGTAAAGTTTAGTTAACGTCTTATAATTAATTGTAAGCTCTACATTTTTAAGAAGTTGAAAATCCTTAACGACATAGGTTTAGTTTGTTGTTTATAGGCCTATGTAAATTCTTCTCAAGAACGAAGAAAACAAAAATTATTGTAAAAAATATATATTTTAATCGATTCCTAACCTCAAAGCAGATCATATTAAACTAAAATTTTGAAGATATTTTTTCCTCATGCGTATCAAATTAATCTGCACATGATTTTTCAAGGGATGTCACTAGTTGGTAAAAGATAAAAACAAAGTTAGTTGTTAGATTAATTATTAAATTCACGTGGATAAATTAAATCGGATTTCAGTTGCTTACGATTGTAATTTTAAATCACATGGTGGGGAAATAATGCGCTTTATTATTTATTACTTAAATTAAATATTATTAAGTAATTATGAATTTTGTGTTTACCTTATAAATTTTGTAATACGAGTACAGAATTAGATCAAACCCATGTGTCAAATCAGAGGTACAAAATTTTTGAACACAATTAACTCCAAAATATTGAATAGGATAGATTGTAGCCACTAATACAATCGGTATAGCATTTACTGAAATATATGTTAAAAGGCTATTTAACATGAACTCTGTAAAATTGAAATATTAGTTTGGTATTCAGTATTTTGTTAAAGTTACCTACTGTACAAGGTTAAGTTTTTAAAGAAGAGACTTGTAACTCAAAAGTTTAATTCAACTTTCTAACAAAGATCATAAAAAGTTGCTTATGTTATCTCTTTATACAGGGCTGATGAACGTTTCATATGTTTTACTAAACATTATTAGTTCAGGTTCTACAGTGTCTGAGATAAAAGTTTGGTCTTGACGAAATATATGTGTATTTTGTTGTTTAACTACGAAACAGTGCACATTTAATGTGAAGTTGTATTTTATGCGATGAACGAAACTGTTATGATAGGAGAGATTTTTCATTATTTCGTTTATGTTTATGGGAAGTTTAGTTAAGTTTACCCTCAAATCACTCGACCCAGAAAGTTGCTTCGGTATCTGTGTTTTACTTTCTCACTATACTATAGTATAGAGAAAGTATAGTGATCGCAAAAAAAATCGATGTTGAGATTTTTGTGGAAATATCCGTTTTGGGACCCCCTGAGTCCAAAAAAGTGGTTTTTACAAAATGTCTGTCTGTATGTATGTCTGTATGTCTGTATGTATACAAAGTTAGAGCAAAAACTATTCAATCGATTTCAAACAAATTTGCACCAGACATGTCAAGTAGGCCTGTATAGATGCACGAAAAACGGTTTTGAAACATTTTGAAAAACAACCCCCTTTTTTGCAAAAAAACCCCAAAAAACCGTTATTATTTTTTTATAAAAAAACCGCTATAACGATTTTGATAAAATTTGGCTTATTTGTAGCCTTTAATGTACCCTACCATATGCAAAAAACCGCATCTTTCTAAAAATTATCGTTTAGCTAATAATAATAATAATATCTGATTTTTGGGGTTTTTTTGGCGAAATGGCGAAAACTAGTCTATCGATTTCAAACAAATTTGTACCAGACATGTCAAGTAGGTCTGTATAGATGCACGAAAAAGGGTTTTGAAAATTTTTGAAAAAAATACCCTTTTTGGCCAAAAAACCCCCAAAAAATCAGTTATAATTTTTTATAAAAAATGGCTCTAACGATTTTGATAAAATTTTGCTTATTTGTAGCCTTTAATGTGCCCTACCATATACAAAAATCTTTCTAAAAATTCTCGTTTAGCTAATAATAATAATAACTGATTTTTGGGGGTTTTTTGGCTATAAAGGAGGTTGTTTTTCAAAATTTCTCTAAACCTTTTTTCATGCATCTATACAGACCTAATTGACGTGTTTGGTGCAAATTTGTTCGAAATCGATCGAATAGTTTTCTCTCTAGATAATAATAATAATAATTATTAGTTAAACTCCAACTTTAATAACAAATCACCTCTCCTACCCCACCCTACAAGTCACAGTGAATCTGTTTAATAATTTAAATATGTTTGTGAGAAAGTATGTACCAGTTCTGGTACCGTTTTTACTTTCTCACTATACTATAGTATAGAGAAAGTATAGTGATCGCAAAAAAAATCGATGTTGAGATTTTTGTGGAAATATCCGTTTTGGGACCCCCTGTGTCCAAAAAAGTAGTTTTTAGAAAATGTCTGTCTGTATGTATACAAAGCTAGAGAGAAAACTATTCGATCGATTTTAATCAAATTTGCACCAGACATGTCAAGTCGGTCTGTATAGATGCACTAAAAATGGTTCTGAAAACTTTTGAAAAACAATACCCTTTTTGACCAAAAAACCAATTATTTTTTTTATAAAAAAATGGCTCTAACGATTTTGATAAAATTTGGCTTATTTGTAGCCTTTAATGTGCCCTACCATATGCAAAAAACCGCATCTTTCTAAAAATTCTCCTTTAGATAATAATAATAATAATAACTGTTTTTGGGGGTTTTTTGGCCATAAAGGGGGTTGTTTTTCAAAACCTTTTTTCGTACATCTATAAAGACGTAATTGACGTGTTTGGTGCAAATTTGTTCGAAATCGATCGAATAGTTTTTTCTCTAGATAATAATAATAATAATATTTATTAGTTAATCTCCAACTTTAATAAAAATTCACCTCTCCTACCCCACCCTACAAGTCACAGTGAATCTGTTTAATAATTTAAATATGTTTGTTAGATAGTATGTAACAGTTCCTGGTACCGTTTATTATGTAAGTGTACGTTAAGAATGCAGAATCACAGGTCTTTTCACTGCAGCCTTCATCCAGAACTCTTCTTGGCTTCCTTCATGGTATTTATGTTTCAAAATGCTGTTTTTGCTGATCTCAAACACACTTTGAAATGTTATTCTTCATTCCAGTGGGTTTACGTTTTAGGTCGTAGGAAAACGGGTTTATCGTCTATAGATGTAATCATAGTCAATGTTGGGAAAATAATCAACTATGTTTCTTTCCAAACCTTTCAAGTGTGTAATAACAAATTCGCGGAAGTTGGTTTGAAGGTTAATCTCATTTGTTTTGTTAAATGAGGAAAGTTGGAGTTGCCTCTGTTAAAAAAAAAAACGCCTAAACATTTGAAATTATTTTTAGCAAGGCTTTTATTTTCTCTAATTATTATAGGCCTACTCCTCATTTCTATTAAAGGAAAGAGGTGAATTCATTTTTCGTCAAAGATGTCGGATAGGTATCACATGTTCAGAAGGTAATCGACATCAGTTAACTATTGGATAAAATGTTCCTCTGTAAATGCAATCCTCATCAAGTGCATATTTTTTAGTTTAAACAGTCTGGCAAAATTGTTCTCCTTCATAGCACTTTTGTGTGCAGCAAGGGGGTGAAAGTGATCCGTACCCAGATCTTTGACAGCAAGTTTTAAAAGACGTGCTTGAAGCGGGTGGCGCTTAATAGGATTAATTATCTTTACATTATCATCCAATACGACTTTTAAATTTTGCAGCATCATTAGAAAGTTATTGTGGCATCTAATTGCCAGAGAATGACGATGGATGATACAGTCATCGCTAGAGGCAATTTCCTGCAACTTGCTTTATCCTAGACACGGTTCCCTTCGCTTTTCCACTCCATCGCTCCAAATACCTCATACTATCTCCATTCCAAATAATTTTTTGTTCACATTTATATCGACAGTTTTGAAATTTTCTTTGTCAGTGGTGTAAGTTTCAAAGCACTTCTTTTTCTATTTGAATTTCGAATGGATACCTCGCAAACACAAGAAGAACAGCAAGTCCCGCAACATAAAGTACTTTCATAAAGTTGTAAACTAAAACATTCACTTATAAGCCACATACATTGAAATTGTGATATCAAATTGATTTGAACAGTTAGTACTACTTGTCAAATTAAGTTCTGGCATTCACTTTTTTTTTTTGAACTTTTGTCCTCTTTGATAGTTTTTTGTAAATATATATATCCAATCCATGTTGTGTGAATTAATTTTGTATAGATAACGCCAACGAGTGGACAACCTTCCAACATTTAAATCGGGTGGAATATGAAGGGCACATTGGAAATTATTAAGAATTCAAATAGTTAGTGAAAGCGGTTAAAACATAAAATATTTAATAGACAAAAATATCAGTTCAACGATATAAAATTTAACAGATTATCCTTAAAATTTTCAAGGGTAGTTATCCTATAATATTGTTTTAAAAATGTTTCAGTTCTTTATTGGTTAAAATTAAAAACACTTTTCGAATGTGGTAAAATGAAGGAAATACTTTGATATTACAAAGATACACAACAAAACTATAAGTTTTCCGTCACCACTACCGTATCCTAAAATTAAGATATTGTAAACTTATACTAATAATGCAATGCCTCAAGTTAATGTACACTACTTTACCGCTCTGTATTAAAGTGTAAAAGGCCAGGCTATATATATTGTCAATGGATTGGAAAATTGGGTTTTGGAATGGTTAATGTAAATTAAGTTAGCCTGTATAATGTTGTTGGAAGTTATATACAAATATAATAGTAGAAGTAGCATGAAAATTTAGTAGTGTTTAAACACATTTCCATTAACATTTAAAACAATAAATTAAGTCTAATTAGTGAAATATATGTACAATCAGGGTAACTAAATAAGGATGTTGAAAAATAAAATATAACAATGAAAGTATTAGTTACGAGTTTTGATGCTAAGCCAAGCTCATCCTGATATGTTACTGTTTAATTAATATGATTAGTAATTTATTATATTAGTACTGCTTAAGTTTAATTATATATTTAATTTAGAAAAGTTATTCTCTTTTAAATGAGAACAATATTATTTTATTCGTTAAATAAATAAATTGTCGCGATCTGAATAATTGCATGGGTCCGTGAACGAGTTCACGTATTTCATTGCTGTTACACAAAAATGCATGATTTGGTTTAGTGAAATAATTAAATTACCCCCTCGTACACCATTTATTACACCACTGGTACTATTTCAATAACACTTCCTTAGAGTAATGATTACCCTTGAATGTGATTTATTGTAACTGGCGGGAAAAGGTAGTTATAGGAATAAGTTCTAACTCTGCGTGTTAGAGAATATCTACATATTAGCATGATAACATAAACAAAACTAAATTTGAAGGCAATTAATTATTTTAAGGTATTTAAGCTTTCCCACAGTCTTGCCAGTTATTCTACAAACTGATATACTGGGAAGTATTTCGTTAAGTTCACAATCAATTTTGTAACAGTTAAAGAATCCTTAAAAGTTTATTTAAATGTTACTGTAAAAATAATTGCTTTCAAATGTATGTGGTTGATCTCAATGAGCTATCAAAAATAAACTGTAATAAACGGGATTTATTTTTAAGCGGTAAAAAAAGTCCTTTGAAAGGTTTTGTAAAGTAACATCAAGCTATCGTTCACTGTCTGTTGCGAAAATATTGATCTCGAGTGATAATCTAGAATGTAGTAAAAACCTTAATTTCTTTCAAAATATTCTAAAGTAATTTTAATTTGGTTAAAACTATTCTACAGTATTTATATTTCTTTTAACTTAATTTACTCAATTTATTTATATGTATGAAATGTAAAGCATCTTTACTACATATACACATTTATCATTTACTGTATTGTTTGTACAGAATTTAGTCAACAATTTAGTCATTTGATTTAGTTGAGAATTTAGTCACTAAAATTAATTTGAAAAACAAACAGTTTGTTTTAATTACTAAAATCCATTTTAATGTTAGCCTACTCGATCAATATCAATACTAAGCTGTATGACGTTCAATTTTTGGCTATAACGTCAGTCTATAAATAGACCCCGTTATATTTGGTTTCGTTTTATACGGCACTTTGCAGGAACGCATCTACCGTGTATGAAGTACCTGTACTGTACAGTACAGTGCCTGTAATCAATACTGATTAAAAACTGTTTTTTTTTTATTTACCGAAACCCTTTTCGCCCAAACCGAATGCGACTAATATAAGTACAGTACAGTAGATTTGCCGCTATATGCGGTTTTAACTTTGCACGGTTACTTCGCGTTCGTCTACCGCAAACCGGATCTTTTTTTTACTACCCCCCCCCCCCCCCCCTAATCGGGAACTCGGTTAGGCAAGGCTCGGATTAACTAACAAGTTTTTATTTAATATCAGTTTCTTTTTGGTGATTGAAGATCTCCAACAAAAATAAATTCTACACTAATCAAAGGCAGAATGTTTATAAAAAAAAGTTAAAAACGTTGTGCATTTACTCTTCACCAATTTGAATTGCACTCAGTTTTGAGTTTTATCCATTCTATGTTTTCAAATAGTTGTTATAATAACAGATATCCATGAGATAAGCCTGGGGTTGTTAATCACAAATTAGAGACAAACAAAGGACTTTATGCCCCAATAAAATCATATTGCGCTTCAAAGGACAGTTGCAGGTTTGTTTTGTAAAGTTCAACTATCGAATGTACATCATATCTCATTACGACAGATCAAACACAGTCCAAATTATTTTTATTGTATCCAGATATATTACCAGTCAACTGAAAAAGCACCCTTTGTAGGTAGTGAAACAACTTTTCTTATACGAACATGATGAGTTTCGTCATCACTATGATACCCTCAAATTAAGATATTATAAATTTAAGATATTACTAAAGTATATTGATAAATCAATGCCTAAAGTTCATGCAGCCTATATTATAAAATATACTCCTCTTTTATAATATTTAAGCGTGAAAGGCCAGACTTCAGATCAACTACGCAGATTTACATAAGCTTCTTCCACCAAGTACGTCTTAGTTACGCAATATACAGCAGTTTCCATACTTAAAAATCACCCTGTATATCATTCTGTTTACATAGGAAAAAATGAAATTTGTTTCAATTCATTTTATATTTATTCCATATGTTTTAATATTATACTTTGAGGATTGAAACGTAACCAATATCGAAAAATAGAAATCATAATATAAACAATATTATATTTCAGAACCTATTTAAATTATTCTTTGCCATAACGAATAGTTAATTATTAGTTCTGATTATATATTTAGAGAATTAATCTGCTTTTAGTTATTAAAAATTTTATCATTTATTAGATAAAGTAAATAACGTATTCAAACATTGATCGGTGATTTATTTCACGTATTTAATTTCTGTTACACAAACTGTATTATTTGGTTTAGTGAAATAATTAAAAGACCATTTATTCATAATCACTCATTCCACCACTGGGGCCATTTTAATACTTCCATAGCGTCGTGATTGCCAATACAATGTATTTGATTGTGATACTTTGACTGTTGGGAAAAGTTAGTTAATGAAATGAGTTCTAACGCTGTACGTTATAGAATATTAAAACATTAACACTTAGATATAAACACAATTAAATGTAGATAATAGTTTTACAATGTTTATTTAACAAATAAAAAAATATTTGAATTAACTTTTTTATTGCCATCGTATAGTATGTATTTGTAAATTTTGCAATATTATTGCAATTGTAAGCTTCCTATTTAAAACAAATATCTTTTTATTTAGATCGATATCTGACTGAACCATTCTTGTTAAGTACGAGTACATCACTACAACAATAATTAAGAATAATTTAACATTTAATATAAATTAACGTGTTACATCTCTTAGTTTATAATGAAATAAGATTCCAGTACTTGCAGCTTCGCTTGAGTGAAAACGCAATACGATAATTTAAACACTTATCCAACCCCTGTCGATTGACTAAATTTGTAATACTTCATGCGTAAATTCCATCAAAAACTTTTCAACCCTAATTTTCTACGCCATTAGGCTAGGTATTCGTAAAGTTTGCTGCAACCACTCTAACCCAAAACAAAAGAATGTTTAACATTTTGCCTCACTATTTTGTTAATACATCTTGAATTAATGTGTCGGTCTAAATATAGACGTTGAGCAATTAGTTTATCCTATTTCTGTTATAAGTTTAGATTTGGTAACTAACGAATTATTTTGTTGGCCAAATAATCAAAGAGCCTTTACTTTATTTTCACTAACCGCGTTCAGTACCTATCTATTTTATAAAAAAATGTACTGCTTTGCTATTGGTACCACTAATAACTCAACGTTTTTTTGACATTTGATAATATAGGTTTTAAAATCCAGCACACCTTGCCACAACCACATAATTGGTACGAAAAAAAACCATCAAATATATTTCAGATTTTAATATCTAAACAATGATACATCTAAAGGTGTTTTCGGAATTCTGTAACCCTTTTACTCCCCCCCCCCCTATACGTAGTATATGGAGAAAGTATTGTTTTCGTTCAAATTTTCGAATTTGAATTTGTAGTGGAACTATCTGGTTTGGTGCTGCCTGAATCCCCAACAATTGCTTAGTGGAATTATCTGTATTGGTGCTACCCAAAAATATTTTTAGTGGAATTATTTGTTTTGGTGTTCCCTGAACCCAAAAAAGTGTTTTTTTTTTTGTGATGGTTGTCCGTGTGTCTGTTAGGATGTGTACAGAGCTGGAGAATATACCAACTGTCCAATTTTGATGTAATTTGGTATGTAGGCGTAGTTCTGGAACATCTCTAGGAATTTAAAAACAAATTTCAAATTTTAGATTTTTTAGGGGTTTTATCCCCAAAAAAGGGTAAAAAAACGAGAAAAATTAAAATTTCTCAAAAACGGCTCTAACGATTGTGATAAAATTTGGCTTATTTGTAGCCCTTAATGTACCCTGCCATATGCAAAAAACCACATCTTTCTAAAACTTCTCGTTTAGGTAATAATAATAATAACTGAATTTTGGGGGTGTTTGGCCAAAAAGCGGTTGTTTTTCAAAATTTTCAAAACCTTTTTTCATGCATCAATACAGGCCTAATTGACATGTTTGGTACAAATTTATTCGAAATCTATTGAACAGTTTTAATAATAATAATAATATTACAATATAATAATGTAATATGGATGTGTGTTACATGCATCTAATATTTTCCATGGTATGTCCTACTTTTGCAATTCTAAATAACCACCTTATATGCTACTCTTGGGAAGGTATAAAGTTTCAACTGGGAGAAAGTATGTGGCAGTTATCTGGTATCGTTTATTTTATGTTAGCATTGGAAACCGACACACATTTCTTAAAAGATGTTTAAAATATGTAATGCAAATCCAAGATATTCATATTGGTCCAAGTTAGGCCAATTTAATGTTGTTTTGAATTAATTTGTGATGAAACTAATAAGCGGTTTCGGCGTTTTGGTTGCCATTGTTAGAAATACTTGCATTACTAATAATAACGTGCTATTAAATTCAAGGTTGTAAATTAAAACGTTTTTTATTTTTTTTTATTTATGAAGACAAAATATGCAATTATTATTGAAGATAAATGCTGCTGTATTGCAAGTATAAGTAATATTTTATTAGTAGTTAGAACAACAATAGCTTTATACTGATTATTTCTACAGTCATTTGTCTGATAGGATTGTCTGTTTACCAATATACTGACGTCTATAAAATGACGTTGCACTGTTATAACAGATTCAGTTTGCACAAGCCAAATAACAACTGCTCCTTCTGTTGCGGAGTAGCCATTGCACTGCATTGAACGCTTGAAGTGAGCCTCCAACTGCAGGAACTGAATTGCCACATTAACGTTAACGAAACTTTAGGGGCAGCTGATGAATCAACTATCATAAAATATAATAGTGTATGTCACTTTGTACATATTCTAGGGCAAATTAAAAATAGGGTATTTTTTTTCAAACAACCTGTATTTAGAGGACTTTGTCTCGCCAGTATTATATTGAAATTGAATACTGTAACTTAAGTAACATTTTGGGGAAATATATAAAACTTCGGATAAGTTTTAAAGTATAAAATAATGTCCATCTATATCTCTAGAGTATCAGATAACGTTAAGGC
>JAGFPH010001048.1:209326-230373 GCA_018207615.1 Philaenus spumarius
CCATCTATATCTCTAGAGTATCAGATAACGTTAAGGCTTAGCAGGTGCGGTGCCCCCAATTTAAAAATACAGTACTCACATTTATAAAATTGAATTTTTGTAAGAAAGTTAATTATAATAAATAATAACATTTAAAAAAGTTTGTAAACTACTATTTATATTGGTTTTTAATCAAGGCAAGACTGGCAAAAATAATTTTTGTGTTCTGCACAGATCAGAAAGTCACACTACATGCAAAATTTTTTTGTCTGTATATTTATACTATTTAGGAAAATCTTATATTTTGCCTGTTTTGGAAGAAACTTTACTACTATATGGGATGCAAAGTTTTTACAATTCATTTTCAAGAAATGTCTTAAGTACTTCTAAAAGCTCTCCTTTGAGATAGTTCATGTTAGCCTCTTCTCCATGTATGGTTTTGCTAACTATAAAACTAGGCCTTCAGAAAAGATTTACAATGTACTTTTATTGTGTTCCACATTTCATGAGAGCTTAGGTGTCTCTTTTACAAATCAGCAACTTTTAATGTAACTCAAAGAAAGCATAAATAGCCCGTCCCAAAAAAAGTGTTTCAGTAGAATAATTTAACTTTTGAATATTTATTTAAATTTAAAGTGCAAATTTTTATCATATTATGAAACATTACATTATAAATATCTAAATTTATCTAACACTACACAAACTAAGTAAACTAAAAAGAATATGTCAATAAAAAAAAATGTACAATAGTATTGTATACTATTAAAGACACGGGTGAGGTTCTCCTGCACGCTAAAGCATAGAAAACTAACAGGATGAAAGGATTACATACGCACGTAAAGACATAACCTCTTCAAATGAGAATACACAAAGCATCATTGCTTCTAATGGCAAGTTAAAAACTATCGGACTGCTAGGGCACTCCACTGCGTATTTTAGGTTGTTCCTATTAATTAAACAAGCATGAAAACTAGATTGTAATAATTCAAATTTATTTAACCGATAAACTCGGTTGAAATATAAGCTTTCATTGCTTCGTAAGCTAAAACTGTTGAGTGTTTATTTATGATTAAGAAAGTAAAAGAATGATATGTCCAGAAATGGTTCTGACAAAATTATTGTCTTGAATTATTTAGGTGTAGTGATAAAACACAACAAGGTAAAACAAATTCTTTTGAATTTTTGTGTTACTACTATCCATATAATTTTAAAAGAATTCATCAGACTCTATTACTAGAAAGAACCTTTACAAATCAGTTACGTATTTTTAAAGTATACATCTACTTTTTATCTTTGTAGGAAGAACTATTGATTATAAGTAGTTGAAACGTCATTTTGTACGGTCTACAATTAACAGTTATAAAATAATTATATTTAAAAAATAAAAGGTACCAGGAACTGGCACATACGTTCTCACAAAAATATTTAAATTATTAAACAGATTCACTGTAACTTCATAATTTTAGGAGGGGTACGAGAAGTGATATTAAAGTAGGAGATTAACTAATAAATATTATTATTATTATCTAGAGAGAAAACTATTCGATCGATTTCGAACAAATTTGCACCAAACACGTCAATTACGTCAGTTAAGGGGGTTGTTTTTCAAAACTGTTCAAAACCTTTTTTCGTGCATCTATACAGGCCTAATTGACGTGTTTGGTGCAAATTTGTTCGAAAACGATATAGTAGTTTTCTTTCTAGATTTGTATACATACAGACAGACATACAGACAGTCATAGGCCTACAGACAGACTTACAGACAGACATTTTGTAAAAACCACTTTTTTTAACTCAGGGGTTCCAAAACGGATATTTCCACAAAATCTCAATATCGATTTTTTTGGGATCACTATACTTTCTCTATCTATAGTATAGTGAAAAAGTAAAATTATTGTAGAATTAGTAAGAAAATTTGACTGTTTGAAATTGAGCAAAAATAAAATACAAATTCTACTTACAGAAAGATTAAATTGAAAGAACTTGAACAAAAAATAAGAATATATAATTCTGTCAAATAAAGGTAGAAAAATTATAATATACAGTTTTGTCCCGAGACAACTAATCTTAGACAGTCACGTGAGGCGTGTTCATTTTGTATCGTTTGTGTATTGTTTTGGGTTGGAAAAGTGACAAGTTTGAACTTTGGGTGAAAGGTTTTATTAAAAATTAAAATCACCAAAAGTAGATAATTATTTGTCATGTCTTTGTTTATTAGAAGACCATTTTCCACTCATGTAAAACAGTCTTTAGTTGAACCATATTTTTCATTAGAAGTTTAAATACTTTATGTGACTTTTCCAATTTTTAGCAGGTAACAATTCTTTTTTTTTTTAATAGAGCAAAACAGATATGTACACATTCATTTAAGCAGATAGTCTGACAAAGAATTCTTTTGGTAACTATGTAACAATTAAAGTCGTGTGTTTAAAGTATTAATTTGTAAAACAGTTTTTACTTTATCTCGATTACGATTACATGAAATTGTTTTCTTATACTTTTATGTATTTTTTTATGGAAAGTGGTATTTTAACATTAAATGTCTACTCCAGCAAAACAGAAAGCAACCGGCGACTCCAGCGTTTCATC
Organism: Philaenus spumarius; assembly: GCA_018207615.1. Classification (NCBI taxonomy): domain Eukaryota; kingdom Metazoa; phylum Arthropoda; class Insecta; order Hemiptera; family Aphrophoridae; genus Philaenus; species Philaenus spumarius. The sequence goes on from JAGFPH010001048.1 coordinate 211,895, forward strand.
CTATAGCGGTATCCAAACAATAGTTTCTTCCAGCTGAGCGATTTGACATTGCCTCATTTAAAACCATTTCTAAATCTATCTTTTCTAATTGCGTGGAAAAAAACACTAAACATTCTTAATAAAATTGTGGATCTGGCTTGCGATTTACTTTTATATATTCAGTTTTTATTGAGTAAGGAAAAACAATTCAAACTTGGTACTTAAAAAATTACAACATTACATAACATACATAAGGGATGTTTTTTTTAAATTGTAAAGTGGATGGGTAACAATTTAATGATAAAAAATAAACGAAATTAATGGTTTTTAATTTAAAATTGCTCTTACAGGATAAAAATCTCAGATGGCCGCCACTACATCAGACCGGAATGTTGAGTTATTTTAAACTGAAAATATAATTTATCCTGTACTCATATCAAGCTTATACCGTAACAATACTAGTTGAATTTGTCAATTACTACTTACCAATTTGAATGTTATTATGCTTCGTTATCAGTTTATATTTGTAATTAGTTGTTACCATAACCATATGTCTATATGTAATTATTGTAGCCTTTGGGCTAAATCACAACTTAATTAGCATTGAAATGTATTCTACAACAACTGTAGTACTATTCGGAATTTCAACATGACTATATTGCAATTGATTGTATTACAAATTAGATACGCACAGAAGACTTTATGCCCGAATAAAATCATGTTGCATTGCCGTAGGGCAGTTGAAAGGTTTGTTTGTAAATGTCAACCATCATGGACCACTACGATAGATCAAATATAGCTAATTAATATTTCAGGTTTATTACTACCTGCCAGAGTTGATTAAACCTGTGGTATTGGTGTTCTAAAAGGAAAGTTATATTCTAAGGTAAACAAGTTATAAAATATGATATTCAGTTGAAATTTACAGATTTGAAATTTATTAACATTAAAATAAAGTTAAATTGAATTAGAAAAATAAAGCTTAATTTGTATGTTTAAAAAGCATATGTGGAAGTGAGTTTTATTTCTTGGGCTCGTTTTGTACAACGTTAAGTTTTGTATATTTCGTAGTTTAAGTAGTATGTTTTAAAAACAATGCTAAATGTTCTATTATTTCCTGATTAAAGGTATACATAATTATTTGAGCATATAATATAGCCTATAAAATATCTGGTTTTCTTAGATTATGGGCAATTTAAAATAAAAATATTTCGAGATAATGTGTGAGTAGGTTTTTATAAGAGTAATAGAGTAGAATTGGTAGCTGCTTTGGTGATAAATCACATGAATAACAGTATACAATTCCATTGAAATAATAAATAAAATGAGTGTCGAGACAAAGAGTCTCTAATGATTAGTTGAAACACATCAAGTGATGTTATTCAGACTAATGTTATTCGTCAGGCTGAGAAAAAATAAAATACAAAGCAGTAATTATATCACCTAGGTACACTACATTTCATTCACCAGAATCTTAATAAAGCGAAACCACCAACACACTTTCTAAGACTCAAAGCAATATTAACAAAACAGAAAGGCAATCTCTTTCAATAGAAAGATTCCTCCTACAATATTTATCTAAAGAAATATGTAGAAACAAAACAAACTGTGTATGCACAAGGTCTGAAACAATCAGAGCGTGAATGATATATGTGACAAAATCTTTGGTTCTGTGTTATTTTAATCCCGCACAATCCCGCTGTATATGTTTATCCAACTTTAAGACAAAGAACCAACAAGACAAAACACATGTGTAGGCCTATATTTCCTACTATATACTCTTTGTAATATACGCAGTATATTGAATTTGTGGATTATTATAATAGAAAAATAATCTTCTTAAAACGAAATTACTTACACATTTTCATTATAATATATGTTTCAATAAAAACTTGTGTCAACTGAAGTAGACAATTAGTACTCGTTAAAGGGCAGAACGTGGAAATAATTCGACCACGCAGCTGAACCGCTAAGCCGCTCAGTTGAGCAAATTTCCAAAATTAAGGTTATAGGACTATGTTTTAGGGTTTCAACTACCAATTTGGGAAACCGTAGATCTATTCACGACGGTGTTGAATAGCTGCAAAATGCTTCGCACGCCATTCCGCATATTGGGAGTAGGCCCTATCTTCAATACACAAAGCATTGCGTGCTACGCACGTCAACTCCCGTATTGGGAGTATCTTCAATACACAATGCATTGCGTGCTTCGCACGCCAAACCCGTGGTAAAATCCACCACATGGCTTTGAACCGATTACTCTATGGTATTTTACGTTTTGATCGATTTTGGGGGAACCAAGCTAGCTATAAGATCGCGTAAAAAAACAAAATGTGCAGAATAACATCCTACATTTATATATTTAGAAAAAATTATTTATATTTATTTTATTCTCGTAGGAAAATCTAAAAAAATAGTTACTTCCGGTCAAAAAATGTGCTTCCGGTTGGATTTTTTTGGCTAACGAACTTGTCCGAGTGACATAGACAACCAACGTTTGTACCAAATTTGGACCAAATCGGACTTAAAATTCGGCCGCTAGAGTGCGAACACATATTATATACATAAATGTATACATATATATATGTGATTTTTAATGACACCCCAAAACGTGTTCTGAGGACCATGATCGATGCTTATTTGCTACTCCCAACCTTGGATCTTACCATAAGGTCCACTGCAATAGCTCATTTTGTCTATGGAAATTCGCTAATAATAACTTATTACTTTTAAAGTACTAAGTAATTTACCGTTTTAGTTAAAATAGTATACTATATATAAAACTGTTCATTCTTCCCCCTACTTCATCTTGAATTATTCCTTTCTTAATGTAACTATGCACATACAATTACAAGTAAACACAACCTTACACAATATTAGAAATATAAATGAGTCTAAATGATTAAACAAAGACACATTTGTACACATTGTTTCGATATTTATAAATAAAATAAACAAGTAACTTTACTGTATTAATTTAAAAATTAAGGTAGTTATACTTAACAAAAATATATTTGTTTATGTTCTGTTCGGAGTTCAACATTAATATTTCCTCATGTTTATAAAATTCGTGAAATTATCTTGTGTCAATAATTATACTTAAACAGATTATAACCCCAAAAAAGATGAATTATGTTTTCATGTCGGATTTTGAGAGTTGGATAGTTTTAACTGTAGTTAAAGGAGTAATTGTCATTGTGTAATATTAGTGCATTATATTTGTTAGCTGTAATTCAAAGTTGAGCAACATTTTTGACAATGTAAAAAATAAAGTTTTTCCCAAAATACGATTTACGTAATGTTAGACCACTTACATGTCGGTGGAAGCACTGAATGAATTTCTTTTGTATCTAAAAATTGTCTAAATAAATATTATAGCCTATACATACCTTATTTGTACAGTAACAAATTCATAGTCTTATATTTAGAATATTTTATTGTTTTGACGTTTTTTAACTAAATTTTCTCTTAACCTATATTGTCAGAATGGTTTTGGGCCCTTGAAATATTTTCTGCTAAAATCATTTCCAGCATACAAGCATTGTGCGGAACATCACAATCTATGCAAACTTTCACTGTATTAAGTTTGAAGCAGTGCAAACCACCAGTTTAACATTATCTCCCTAACTCTTTCTACACGCTCTCTGCCAGCCTCAAGCCTTACGAAATCATATGGTTAATATCTATGATGTTTTAAAAGGAGTCTTAAGCAATTCAACTGTACTCTTAACAGTATATCTACGAATGGCGGCTCCTATCTTTCGTTGCCTAAGTAAAATACTGGTTACCAGTGAGCTAAAAGGTTTGGAGTTGGCTTTCTAGGAATCCAATTGTCATTTACACAATAATTGTTTAACTTGGGAAGTGCTTCGATGCCTTTTGAACAAATATAATTTGCTGTTTTTCTGAAGTCTGTTCATGAAATATCTATTGCAATAGTTTCATTGTTATAAAAAAGCTATTTAAAATTATTTCTATACCTGGAAATGCTTCGCTATTGCTTGATTTAATTTTAAGGGTGGTTATCCAAGTTCATCCCTTTGACTTAAGTAATTGAATTGAAAGTATACATTTTTATCAATTAAGAATAATGTAATAATTTTAAATTTATAGTTTGTAGGAATTTAATACAATTTATTTTGAATGTATAGGGGTTTTTATTGTAGGTGCTCCATTTAAATCTTTTTGTTTGTAGGTACGATATTCTCTAAAAAATCCTTGTACTAATGTGTACATTGTGAAATTTTTGTAAAATTAGTAGAGTAGTTTTTGACAATATAGAAAAAGTAAGTGGTTGTTATTTAATTTTAAGGGTCTGCTCCAGTAAAAATAAAATGGATTTGTATCCCATAAGAGCAATGTTAAATTTCATACCATTTATTTCGTTTACTTTTTATCATAAAATTGTTTGCAAGGTCTCATTTTAAGCACAGTCACAATACGCATCCTTCTTGCAATTTACATTTTTAAAAATTTCTATCATTTGTCAAGTAACTGACATTTTGTAAGTACAAAGTTTGATTTTTTTTCCTAACACAATAAAAAATGAATAATGAAAAATAATTTGCAAGCAGGATCCGAAATTTTATAAAGAATATTCAGTTTTTTTTTCAACACGCAATTACAAAAGATAGACTTATAAAATGGTTTGAAATGAGGCAATGTCAAAGCGTTCAGCTGCAAGAAATTGCCCTGCTTAGATAGGGATACAGTGATACCGGAAGTGCGTTTCCTGTTGCTTTCTCGTTTACTGGAGCAGACCCTTAAGGATAGTTATTCCATTTCATCTCTTTGACTTAAGTAATCAAATTGCAAATTGTTTTGTATATCCCTTAAAAATTATATTAGGCCCACATAATTTTAGCTTTAGATCTTTTTTCAAGTAAGTTTTATTTATATTTATTGTATAGGGGTATTAACCCCATTTGAACCACTTCCAATTGTGAATACAAACCATCCAGGGACCCACTCAAACACACATACAAAATGTCATAAAAAATTGTCCATTTAGGAGGAGTTCAGTGACATGTACACGTACAGAAGAATTATATATTACAACGGATATTAGCCGTTGTAAGGTGGGAAAAATCGGTTTTTATATTAAATTATAAAATTCGATGTTTTCAAGGCCGGACTTCGGTGAGTGTCAATGGTTAGTCTAAAATACAAGTTAAATCAGAGCAAGGCTTATCTCCCAAGATGAACCTTGATCTAGGACACGTCAAGAAAGGAAATCTGACTTAGCCTGAAAGTAGGTGAGTTTTAGGGGAATAAAGGAATCCAGGAATTTTATGCATTTGTGGTTTTCATGGTTTAATACGTAGCGCTAAACGCGTGAGTTACGGCCGTGTGAATTTCAAATCATAAAAGGTAACACTACCAAAGTAAACAGGGGTTAAAGTTAAGGGAAAAGTTCAATTTAACTCGAAACTGAAAAAGTCAGATATTTTTGGAATCTACATAAGTAGACGAAAATAAAAGGTTATATAAGAAAAAGTCGAATTATTGAAAATAAAAAAGTTAGCTCAAGTGTCAAATTTCACACACCTTAAAAAGGGAGAAATAATTAAAATCAAAGGTTTCCACTCAAAAGAGTTATTAGAGAATGAATAGTTCTGCGTAAAAAAGGGAACAAAAAGTAAAATTAAATTAAGATAAAATGGTGAGAGTTTTCACGCCTTTTAAAGTAGTAAAAGTTGAATTTTTGAATTTTAAATAATAATAAAGTAAAGAGATTTAGGGTTAGATTAACATTGTATCGGTAGGAAACCAGTAACTTAAATATTTTTCGCGTAGTAAATAAAAAACCCCCAAAGAACTTTTTTGCGATTGTAGGCTAAGTCCCAGAAGAGAAAAAATAAGTAAAAATGGTGAAAAGTGTTAGAACTGTACAGGTGTTAAAGACAATCGGCGTAAACAAACAAAAAAGACATTGAACGCGAAAGACAGTCGCGGAAGTCGCGGAAAAGTGTAAACGTGCCGCGCACGCGTAAAAATCACAGTACAGACACGATTCAAAAACGTACGGATAGCCAAGAACAATCTGGAAAATGTGCAAAAAGAAAATTAAGGAAAACTTAAAAGGAAAAAAAGATACAGCGGGAAATCAAAAACAAGTAAGTTTCAATGGTCAAAGTGGAAGGGATGCAGCCGCGATTACAGAAAGGGGCGTCAACGAGCAACCGGATTAACCAGAGAAATTGGTGTTTTCCAGGAAAATGGAAAGAAAAGAAAAGAAGAAAATTAGATAAAATTAACCAGGGCGAATTTAGACACATTTCAAGACAAAAAAAGTTTGTACAAAAGAAAAATTGGCTTAGTGAAAAAATGATAGAAAGGGCATGTAAGAAATGACGTCACGAAGTGTATAAAGGATTGAACGCGAAAAATCCACGGGCTTACTCTCTCGGAATCGCTGACTCTCTCGGACTCGCTCTAAGACTCACTCTAGATTCAAATTGTTACGAATGTAGACTTCACGTCACTCTGCAGCAAATAATTTTTCTTCGTTAAACTTAAATAACTTTTAAATATAAACTACAAGTCAGAAGTAGTTCTTCAGGAGTAACTCTACGGCCTATCCAAATGAGTTAATGCAAAAATAACTCTATTTGGCGATACTGAGACGACATAGGCAATCCTTCAGGACATGATCTTCTAAACGGAACTTCACTTCTCACGAACCAAGGAAGAAATAGGATCAATTGTAACTCTACTAGATTCTACCAGATCTGCTCTTCAAGTACATCTGTAGCCATCATATCAACCCAACAACTTTAAATCAGAAAATCCAGGCTACCAGACACAGCATCATATCAGCTCCAGCACCAGCCCATCAACATAGCGGCATCCATCACGGAAAACCGGAGGTGAAAAACGCTGAATTAAGGTCTGTGTAAACGAGAATACGTTGTCCCCCATTTTAATTAATTGCCTGAGTAAATTCAATAAAAATATTTAAAGTACTGGTTGAGATAGGTTAGTTTCAAATTAAATTCAAATCATAAATTAAATAAATGTAAATTCGATATTCCCTAAATTTAAATAATAAATGTAAATGAATTAAATTCAAATAATTTAAAATTAAATTGATTATAAAATTAGACTGTCTGCCAAGCCTATTAGAAATTAGAATTATAGGTTTAACATTAATATTGGATAGAAATTATATGTACAAGCAGATGGTGAGAAAAGCGAGTTGTTTATGTTTAATTTTGAAAAGGTTTTGATTTTGAATTTTGAATAAATTAATTATAAATTTTTATACTGAAATACTGAGAGTAATCAATTACCTGTTTATGGTTATCCATTCATGATAATTTAATTTATTAGAAATAGTATAATAAATGTGTTTAGCTGTAGAAATAATCAAAGCACAAATAAGGTAAGTTATAAGGGCTGTTCCACTGTTCTCATTTCCCTGAGATCAAAAATAATCAAGAGTTCTCGTAAATTAAATTCAGAGCTAGTAAACTTATTAATTTCTGGAAGCTATTTTAAAGTGTTAGAGTCAGTCGAAATACTTATAGAAATAGGTATCAGACACCCAGTTGCATCACCTAAGCTAAAGATAAAATTTTGGCTAAAGGCTTCCAGTAGGTGTTGTAACTTATTATACAACAAAAGAACGTCAGCACGCGATTGTTCGTTGTTTAATTGGCTCCCGAACGTGGGGCAGAACACGTTGAATTGTTCCGTTGTAATATATAAATATAAAGATAACAATTTTATATATTAATTTCAATCAGATTATTTGTTTGTTCAAATATAATTATGTTTAAACTAATTTAATACTTGTTGGTGTATTGAATCACTTTCTATTCCGTGTTAGTTCATTATGTCACAACGTAGAGTTTGTAAATTAAAATTTACAGGCCTAATTAGTATAAGATACTGTTAAGTATTTTAATATACAATTATATATCACTATTCACAAAAAAAAGTGGACACTATTCATAAGTCAATAAAAAGCGTTAAACTTGGCTGTCATTTTAGTCAAATTGAAATCGATCGTACAAAATAATCCATTAAATAAATAGACCAGGCGATTTGAAATTGAACTTTTAGTATGTACTAGTGGACCCGCAATACTTCGCTAGTGCTTGATTTAATTTTAAGGGTCCCATTTCATCAGTTTCAAATTGCAAATAGTTTTGTATTCTCTTAAAAATAATATTTCATAATATTAGGTCTATAATAGCTTGTATGAAGTTAGTTTAATTTGTATTTATTTTATAGGGGTAGCAACCCTTTAGGTCGGGATAAGAACTATCGTATATTTTAAGTTGGAATAAATCACACATTTTGAAATTTTTTTTGTTAACATCGGTTGAGTAGTTTCGGAGTTCATCGTGGACAAACACCGTGACAATGGATTTTTATATAAAGATATAGATTAGTATAAGATACTGTTTATTATTTAAATATACAATTAGATATATATACAAAAATAAAGATCAAAATATTATATTTAGTTTCATTCAGGTTGTCTCTTTAGGTTTAAATATAATTATGTTTAAACTAATGTATTGTTCATTGTATGTTGAATCAATTTGTAACGTCCGTGTTAATTCAGGTTGTAAAAGTGGTTCAAATAGAGTTTGTAATTTTAAATGTGTATGCCTAATTAGTATAAGATAATGTTTAGCATTTAAATAGTACGCAATTATATATCAAAATAAAGATCAAAATGTGATATTTTAATGGCTTTCAGTTTCATTCAGATTTGTTGTTTAGTTTTCAATATAATTATGTTTAAACTCATGTGTGTTTATGGTTATGCCTGGTGACAAATTGTTTATTATTATTATTTTTGAGAGCGAAAACATAATTTCGAAAGTATTAAACAGTTCATAGATAAAATATATTTTATATAAACGATATTTTAAACAGCATATCTCTCAGTAGGCTAATACAGATATGGTACAACAGATGTTAGAATTGAATTATAATACAGTAAGCATTTTTCGTTGATTGTTGTTTGTGTTTGTTTTTATTATGTCAATTTAACCTAAAAAAGCTGTTGGTTTTTGAAGAATAATAAAGTGACAAGTAAAGTTGCTATGATAATGAATATAAACAAACATGTGTTGCTCAGCTTTTTATCCGAACAGCTGTTTTTGTGAGTTATGGTCTTTAGTTCGTACAAAAATCCCATAGAAAAAAGGATGTTCAGTTTTTGCCAAATTTGAAAATTTTCCGGGAAATTTTACAAATTTTTCTTTTCATAAAAACTTAATTCGGACTATTATGAAAATTCTAAAACAAAAAATAGCCAAATTGGTCCAGCCGTTCTCAAGTGATTTGCTTAGCAACGAACAGCACTTCATTTTTATTATATAGATTGTTTCGAATTCTTTTCTATATTAGTGTTATTGTGGCCAGTCGGATTATGAGTCTACAAACTTTTATGAGTTTTTTTTTTGGTTAGTGGAGTTATTGTTTTACAAGACTTAATAAATAAACGACGCTGATCAAACAATGCAAGTTAATTGAACTTTATAGAGGTTTGAAAACGATTGACCAATGAAGAAGAAATACAATGGACTGTGACCAACAGAAAAATGTAACATGACTTAATTAATATTACCAGTTCAGTAAGGCAATTGATGATAAACAAATATGTCAACTAAACTTTATCTACTAAAAGAGAAATAGAAGAACAAAAATACGGAAAAGCAGGAAAATTTGTTTCCTCCGTCAGATGTGCATACAAAAGTATTGAAATTGGATTTTGATGTGAAACAGAAACAGTTGAGAGAGCGAGAGGGAGAGAGTTTATTGTAAACGAGAAAACAACAAGTGCGTTCGGTTGAGTTGTTTTCTGTGTAACACTTTTATATGTTGCGAAGGAAAGGATATTACTGTCAGATTCTTTACAATGATGAAACATAAACTTGACTAAACAGAAGACAAGTTTATATTGTTGAAAGTTTTTAAATTGGATATAGTAATTAATATTATAGTGCTATATCTTGAAGGTTAAATGTAATATTTTTTTACACATTTTAGCAATTATTATAGTGATTTAATTTTATATTTTGTTTCAATTGAAATGTTTAAAAATATCATCTGTCTGAATAATATTTTCCAATGTATTTCATTTAATTTGTCGAACATCTTTGTATACCCCTCTTCTTTATTTAATATTGCATTAGATAATATTTGGAAACCCTTACTTTTTATCTGCAGCGTATAAAACTGCTAACATCTCTAAATAAACGGTGCCAGATAACTGCCACAGATAAGCCAAATTTTATCAAAATCGTTAGAGCCGATTTTGAGAAATTTTGATTTTTCTCGTTTTTTGACCATTTTTGGGGGGTGAAACCCCTTAAAAATTTGGAAAAATGAAAAAAATGCCTGGAGATATTCCAGTACTACACCTACATACCAAATTTCCAAAATCGGACTGTTGGTATGGTCTCCAGCTCTGTGCACATCCTAACAGACACACGGACAGACATCACCAAAAAACACTTTTTTGGGTTCAGGGAGCACCAAAACAAATAATTCCACTAAAAATATTTTTGGGTTCAGGGAGCACCAACACAGATGATTCCACTAAATAATTTTTTGGGGTTCAGGGAGCACCAAAACAGATAATTCCACTAAAAAATTAAATTCGAAAATTTGGACGAAAACTATACTTTCTCCATATACTACGTATAGGGGGGGGGGGAAAGTAAAAATTGTTTTCATCAAAAATGTAATTCCATATAATTTCAAAATTTCTGATAACATAATTGTGATACTCACACTGTCTCCTCTAATAAAATGTTAACTCACAATAAATTTTATTTATATCGTAACATTTTTATTTTTATTTGCTTAGCAGGTAAAAAAACCTATGGTCAAAAATGTGTTTTAACAATAGTTATCTTACACTTAAAATGAAACAATAAAATGCATAATATTTTTATCAAACACTCTATCCATCACTATTCCATATTCACAGTTTTAATTTCTACAAAACGTTTCCAAGAATTTAAACACCAGTGTGATTTTGTATAATGTATAGAACCAGATAAATCAAACTATATTGAAAGAAGAACAAAATTAAATTATATGTTATACTATTTTTATTCTCATTGTTTTTCAAAAACTGAAATATTCGTCAAACGAGATTCGTCAAAAGTTACATTTTCTGCATAAATGAACGACAAAACGTCCATAATACATATGGTATACAATGATTAACTGTAACTACTCTAAAATTATCGCGATAAATATCTTAATCGTCTCTGTTAAAGCATAATATGGATACAAAACATAATATAAACACAACCCCTTAATTAACCAAACACATCCAATTTCACTAGTTTTACCATACAAGCTAAGTGTTTTAATTACAAATGGTATGTAAATTAGTGTTACATTGTTATTTACAAAGAGTAGAATGAATCTTTCTTCTTAAACTGGTGGTATTTCTATAATATAAAAGTACTATTAATTTTAATGGAGAAAACAAAGAAAATTTCTTAAAATTACAACATGGTTTTGAAAATGTAAAGATTTTATATTATGGCCAGACAAAAATAAAAATTAATGTAAATGATAGTTATAGCCTACTATCTTAAAGTAATATCCATTGGCAGTGACATGATTTTGTTTTACATTGGCCACACGATCTGTGAGTTTTGGAGTTTTCTGCTCATCACAGATTTGACAGCTTGTACATAATTACGTATGTTGGCGTAACTTACACAATTAAACTTATATATTTACCAAATTTAGTGATGGAATAATTATATTTGTAGAGAAGTCATGACTATAAAACAGTTTAAACAAAATGAACAGTAAAGTTAAACATAGAAAAATATCTTATGTCGAATTGGGGGTTAATATAAAATATTATGAACTCTTTTTCTAAAGTGTCAGAACAAATTGATAGGATGATGAAAGGAATGGCGTAGAAAATTGGGTCCTGTAAATTTCTGATAGAGTTTATGCATGGATAAATGTAAATTAGGTTGTATGTTAGGGTTGGTGGTGAGGCTGTAAGCCGATATTTTGAGGGTTGTAAGGGGGGCAGAATATAATTTCACCCTCTCAATAAAAAATCTAAAACGGATATCAACCGATCTCTGTGTGAATACAATCGATTTGTTGCATTCGCGGTTTAATCGTCTCGGAAAGAATTCGTTTTGTTATCTCATAAACAGTTTTAATGTGTGTTATAACAGATTACTTGTTATTAAAATTATTGGATTGTTTTGACTGTCACAGTATTAGTATTGATATCAATTGTTGAAACTTACTAAGCTTTATTTTCCTAATTAGTTTAGAATGGTACCAAATATTGCTGGCATTTATCGTTACTGAATTTTCCCATATTCAGTACGTTTCAATTTACAAGAAAATTTGTTTAATGGAAAAACTGTTGTGTTATCTTTAAATAATTTGTAACGTTTCTAAGTAAAATCGTTTCAAATCACATATTCTAAAATTGGAGACATTTACCTTATATAAAGATTTAGGCTTCATATTACGACTTAAATAAATATGGATTGTATAAGTTTTTATGTGCTAGCCTTATGAGTTTCTTTTAATTAACTCGTAAAAGCCCTGACAATGGCGCAACTTTTACAATATTCCAGATTGGATTTCGAAAGGATTTTAAATCATATATAAGTTTCAATAATTGATGTAAGTATGATTAAAGCTACTTCACTGGATATATGTTAGAAGCATTTGGTACAACAAGTATTTGATATAACTTTTGATATTTGATTTTCTATTACACACACAATAAAACCTGCAGATGATTTCGTTTGGTAGTTTGTACAAAGAGTGCTTTTACAATGAATATCGATAAAAATGCGGAAGTATAATGTACACTTTAACTTTCAAACGTTATGTAAATCAAAATTAAATATGAAATTGTTAGGTAGGTTATTTTTTGTTCCCAAACTAGTTACAAAACACGTAAAGCACAAACGACGAGGTGAGATTAACTGGGTATACTGAGCAGGTAACCTAGTTACAGTACAAATTGTTTCATTAATCTCTGCAGGATTTGTACGTGAGATTAGCTTTGCTCGGTCAGACACTAAATCAGACACTAAAATTCATTTACATATTGTGTATGTATTATTTAAGCATCTAAACCCTTATACGAACATCTTACGTGTTCTATTTTATACTGTAAAATGAAGCTTTTGTAATGTAAGAAATATTTTTCGTTTTGCATAACATAATAATTACATGGTGTTTGTAAATAAGTTAAACAAAAGTAATGATGAATTTATTAACCTCAAACTACGTAAAATTCAAAAAGTTACTGAATGAAATAGTTTTTTTTTATTGAAGACAAATAATATAGCACAAAATGTAGACCTTCAGTTTCAGAATCAAAAATCGAACAAGCCTGACAGATGATTTGTTAGTTGAAAAAAAAAAAAATAACGACATGTACTAGTTTCACACTAAGTATTCCAAAAAACACATTGATGGAACAGCCTAGTTTTAAATCTACAGTTTAGAACTTACGCAAGAGTTGAGCGACGGCTTACGTAATATAATGTCATGTGCCTCGTGTTGTAACATGATCAACATTAAGACTAATACAAATTGTGTTTAGTGACCAAGCAACTTTCTATATAAGTGGTAAGGTAAATTTTGAAACAGTTTTGATACAAGTCGCGAGGGCTCCACGTCTATGTTTCTTACAAATGTTTAACATTTTTGATTTGATTTCAATTTACCAAGTAAATACAATAATAAGTTTCAATAAAATTTTACTGCAATGAATTTTTGTTTCCCAAATATTATTTAATGATCATTATCCTTTACTTGTGACATTTATTAAAATTAGTTGTTACATTAATTAGGTGTTAAATAGATAGTTTGTTATTCAACAATTTTCCCCGAAAGAGAAAATTACTGTCAGTATTTCTGTCGGAGTTTGCCACAGATGAAAGATGTTGTACTACTCATAATTCTCTCATTTCACCAATGTTTTCACATTTAAATTTATGATCCTTAGATTAACTATGGGCAATAGGTTGATGTAGGCATATAGATTTGGGCAAAATCCTTTTAGTATGCAAATTAAACTCAAAGTTATTTAAGCAAAAAAAAAAAAAAAAAAACTCAAAGTTACGGAATTTATAGACACGCTAGTCACGTCTTTAATTTAAACCTGATGCGTAACGAAGATGAAAGAATGGAATACCAACCCTACCAACTTGGTCTCATCAACCTTAGTTTGTTGTAGGTAATGCAATACATTTTTAAATTTTACTTCATGATCAAGTATTTAGTTTAGTATTTGTATAATTAGTATAATAGAAAGCAAGTGTGTGAGTAGGAGAGAATAATGTGGATATATTCCTTTTAAAGAGTTATATTTTAACCTAAACATGTGGAAAAGGAATAATAGTTGAAGTTAAACAAGAAATGTATTAATTTATAGTTAACAACTTACTGTCGTTAGTAGTCATTTGCCGTTTTGTAAAACGACGGCCGTTTCAGCTACTCAGTCATTCTCAAGTTATTGGAGAACATCCTCATTTGTCATGTAACACTTAATAAAAAGACATTCACAAACATTTAAATAAATTATTACACGAGAAACACATTTAACAAAACCATGTCTGGTGGGCCCACTGTCTCGCACTCAACTATTGCTTATCTATGTCCGTTTTACTAGACAAACGGCAGTCATTTTACAATACGACAAGTGACTACTGACGAAGGTAAGTTTTAACATTATATCAATTTATAACAGTTGATATGGCGAAAAATAAAATAAATACACATGTATGTATAAGATACATTATTATTTATACATTTATTTAATTGAATAGTTTCATTAATTTGCATGAGATTATCTATTTGAAGGGCACAGGGAATAAAGGGGCCAAGTCCAAAAAAATTTTTTTTAGTTATCAACGGTACCTTGTAGTGTTTTTAATGCTGAATCTAATGTATTATTCGTTTCTGGAAAGAAAGAGCTATGTCCATGATAAAATAGCGTGGGAAAAACCCTGTCCTGGGAATGAAGGGGTTAAGTCCACGGATTCAGGGAAAGAACGGTATCCGGCCGGCAGTTTTCATGTACTAACATGAGTTTTTCGATGTTAAATTGTCAATATTTGCCAGTTTGTTGGTGGATACAGTAGTATACGGTCGTCAATCAGACTATTTTAGCTAGTGTATTGTTTTCTGTGCAATATTATAAAAGTTAGTAGTTTTTTTATAAGTTTAATGTGCGTGTAAGTTTGTTTTTTATTCACAAGTGGTTTTAGTGCTGGTGTAATCATGGAAGAAGGCGAAAATGTGCAAGAAAATAACATTGAATCAGGTGGTTCTAAAAAAAGGAAAAAGTTGGGAAGAATATCTGAGGTAAGAAAGAAAATCAATTTAATGAGCCATATTACAGGGCCTGCTTGTAATTGCAGACTGAAATGTTTTGATAGGGTGGACGTAATTACCAGGAAACAAATTATTCAGCATTTCAATCTTATGCATACATCAGATGAACAAGATAGTTACCTTTGTGGCTTGATTACACTTATCCCAATTTCAAGACGTAGACCACGAACTGTTGATGGTCCTAAGAACAGGCAAACTTGTTGTAAATATAGAGTGAGGGGTAACGTTGATGAGCATGTCAGTGATTTAGAAGTATGTAGAACAGCTTTCTTATCTATTCATGGGATTGGTAAAAAAAAGGGTAGAGCGACTTGTAAGAAGCTTACAAGAAAGTGGTAAAAGCCCAAAAAACAAAAAAGGAAAACATGACAATCGACCTTGGAAATTACCAGAAGCAACTAAGGACCTGATAAGGGACCATATCTCATCATTTAGCTCCAGAAATAGTCACTATAGTCTAAAAGTTCAAAGAAAAAGTATTTGGATGAATGTCTTAACGTACGTAAAATGTACTATTTATTTAAAGATAAATACCCCAATGTAAAAGGTTCGTACAAAATATATCGAACTATTTTTACTACTGAATTCAACATAGGTTTTGGTTATCCTAGGACCGATACTTGTTCCTATTGCGATGAAAGACAAGTTAAGATCAAAGCTTTAAAATTGGAAATAAACAGATGTGTTAGTGACAAAAGGAAGATAGATTTGGAAAAAAACCTAAAAAAAGCAGAGGTGGAAATTACTGTTCACTTGAAGAGAGCCGAAACGTTTTATACCAAAAAGATCAATGCCAGAAAAGCATGTAAGAAAACCAAAGAGAAACAGGCTGTATGCATGGACTATGGTAGAAATTTACCGATGCCTAATATATCCACTAATGATGTGTACTACAAAAGACAATTGTCTCTGTTTGTTTTCAATGTACATATTCTGTCAAATTCAGACAGCTTTTTTTATTTGTACCCGGAAACACGTGGCAAGAAGGGGGCAATGACGTCTGCTCTTTGTTTCATGATTTTGTTCATAACAGTCTCTCACAAGAAGTAAGAGAAATTGAAATATATAGCGACTCCTGCAGTGGACAAAATAAGAACTACACAGTTTTCCGATTTATGCATTACCTTATCCACACAGAAAAAAGATTTGACAAGATAACAATGATATTTCCAGTCCGAGGACACAGTTATATGGAAGTGGATAAAAATGTCGGAATTATCCCAAAACAAGCAAGATGTGAAACACCTGAAGACTGGTTGGAAACATTTCAAGGTGCTAGATCAAAACCAACCCCATTTCATGTGAAACTGTTACACAATATTCCTGACACATGTGGATTGGAGGAAAATGTTTTCCTCAACTGGAGTGATCATCTCGACAAGCTGTACAAAAAAAAGAATTTCCTTACCAGACCAATAAAGGAGTTTCTGGTATGCAAAGACTTTTGTGAAGTCAAGTTTCGATCGTCGTACAATGGAGGATTTGAGAAGGCTTCAATTATTTTGAAAACACCTGAGGTTACTGGCGATCTACAAGGACAATTCATGATACCCTCAATCAGCTACTTACGTAAGTTTAGTACTATTGTAATATTAAAATAATGAATAACAATACAATTGTAACTATGATTTGTTTTTATACTATTTAAAAAAAAAACATTTATATGGCAAGAAGTATGTTAATCAATAGAAATATTGCCCTGTTTAACATAAACCCTGAAAATAACTAAACAAGGCACAATTTTAGTTCTAAAAATATTAATATGATATATGACGTCTAAATTTATTTATTTTGTTATTAATTATGGAATTTTATATTCAACATGATTTTATTCTTACTGAGATAGGTGTTTTATTTACAGGACCATTACCGATTTCAAAAGAGAAGTACAACGATCTACAAAACCTCAAACGTTTTTGCAGTGAGAAGGCACAATGATTGTTTGATAATTTACCTCACTTGCAGTAAACCAAACAAATCAGCAAAGGGTGAAATAATTATGTTTAGGCATTGATTCATTTTACTTTTTAACAACATTTATAACTTATTCCTTTATTAATAAAGACAAATTTTCACATTGTGTGTTATTAAAACATTGGTATATACATTATTTTGGGAATAAACGGGCTAAGTCCAGTGTCTGTAGCCCCTTTATTCCCTGTATTAAGTGTAGTTTTACCTAAAAAACAGTTATTTGAATGATTCTTCAACTGTAATATTCAATTTTGTATTAATAATAACAATTTTAGAGGATATAACTACAATGTTAACAAATTGAAACACATTTTAATCTTTTATAATAGATGTGATAGAGTTTTGAATCTAAAATTCAAAATTCTGCAAATTTATGAAAATGTGACTAAGCCCCTTTATTCCCTGTACCCTTCATTTAATTACTGTCTACTGTTTCGATAATAGCATCGAGCATAAGTCGTTTGTTACGTGAAGAGCCTGACATTGGGCGTGCAGACAGTTTTCTACTCACTGTTCAGTGGAGGGGAAAGCGATTTGAACTCTTTGATTCGGTAAAACAAACTAAGCCTCCCCACCAAAATGCTTTCAGCTCTCTCTCTCTCGAAGCGCTTTCACATAAAAAAGTAAACTTGAATAAACGCACGGTAACTAGAACAAGACGGTATGTGTCACGCGCAGGTCGTTGGTGGCTATGACGTCACTGCCACCGAAGCGCCCGGCATCTCTACAGCGATTCGATTTCGCCAGTGACAAGCTTCTTAAAAACATCACCCTACACGACTATTGGGTGAACGGAAAATATACAATCTTTCATGGGATTACATACAGGGGTGGCAAAAAGTCCCGGAACAACCCAATATCTTTTTCCAGGTTCCACTTACACAATTGAAACTTTGCAAATTGTTTATGGGTATAAAAAACTACTTTTTTAGAATATGGCTGATTTTTCATCTCCTCTGGGGGATGGCCCTTCAGGAGTCGGTGAAAAATTTTAAATGTAAACATGGGTTGTTGTGCATATCATTTTAAAGGTTTTGATGAGACAAACACAACGACATAATGAAAATGAAAAATGGAGGATCCTGAAAAAGTTATGGCTGTTCAAAGTTTTGATATGCTGCATGTTAAATGAGCCTTATTCTAAGTTT
>JAGFPH010001048.1:235373-268535 GCA_018207615.1 Philaenus spumarius
TAGTTTACAGAGTGTTACTAGTATCAGCTGTAATCTTTTAACTGTGTCCAGAGCAAAGATTTCTTCTTAACTAACTTAGGCCTACTTTGAATCTTAGAATCTTTCTATAATTTGTTTTATTTTAATTATTTTAGACTTTGGGAATATTGGTGTCTACCAATATATCCGTTACAAATTTTAGGTAAAAGGTTTTATTTTAATATATGTTTTACAATTTTCATTCAAAATAATAGAAAAATGCAAGACGTTTTCATTGTGTTTTAAACTTTTAAAATTTATAAATTTCTTTAGACAGTTATTTTTATTTCAATCGAAATTTTTGACTAATGGAATCGGATCCGTAGTTTCCATGCATATATTAAGGGAGTTCAATATCAGGGAGGAACAGTTCCTTACCATCCAATAGTTTTACGAACCTTAGTCGAATTTTAAGATAAACTGTTGCATTCTTGAACTATTTGAAAACAGGCAATCATCGGGACGACTATTGTTACCTACCGATTAAATATTAGACATGTCTGTAAAATATATTGTTATATTCATACAGTAAAAATAAAAACATAAGACCGCCGGCGCCGTTAGTAAATACGTAAATGCTTTTAAGTGTCTCGTCTTCTTACAATATCATATGGCTATCATTTTCAAGGTTTGCTCAGGTTACTGAATTCCACGAATTTACTTGAGTATAATTGTACACCCTTAAATGAATAGCAAAATAAATACTGTGCTATTTATAAACTTTAACGAATAGTATAAAATTGTGTATTTAAGTTTAAATAATTCAGAGTAACAAAGTCACAAATAACTTGAAAAATGAATTGAATTTCTAATAGTTAATTAATTATAGATTTCTAATATTATCTTCAAATTTATTCATTTATTTTAAACCAATAATCTTATTTCTCGAATGGAATTCCACTAATTGTCTAACTACAATTCGATATGTGAACTAATACATATGTTATCAAATGTGACACTAATCTTTCTCAAAACCTAAACAAGCTTTTAGTACTTTAGTGAAGACCAATTTTGTGTTTGGCAAGTGTAACCAGTGTTGGGTATATCAGTCTTTACATATACAGACAGCTTTATACATTTTTTCACATTTGGCGCTAACGTTCCACCAAAAATCAGAAAATATTTTCAAAACCATGATTAAGAAAATACATGATTATGATGATGATGATGATGATTAATACATGCTGAATTAGTATGATAAATCAGCTAAAATGTTATCCATCAACATAAAAGAAAGAAAAACATTTGTGAAAAAGCTAACCGGAGAGTGTAAAAAACACAATTTGAAGTGTCGGTCGTAGTCGGTTCTATCTGTTAGTAAACCAAATCATAAATTTTAGCGAAAGTAATATGGAACTGACTTGAATATAGATGTTAAGATAGTTCCTTAACTTGCTTATTTTCATGACCATAATTCAATACATACTTGACATAATTCAGTAGCTCATTGTGTTCTGTAGATATTGGCTTTTTTCACGAGTAAATTGGCTATAATGAGAGCCAGATTTGTATTGCCTGACTATTAAATAAAGTAAGCAAAGTTAGTGTAACTTAAACAATTAAATAAATGTATTATGAATAAGTAACAGAATAATTATATATTGTAGATAAATTGTGAGTATATTAGTTTTTGTTTGAATAATCATGAAAGTTAAACATTGTGTTGCATCCTGATGTCGAGTTAGTCTTTACAAGTTTCATTCGCGTAAATATTTAACTTATAGTTTAAAATGTTTACATAAGTTGTACAGAATCTAACTAAACCAATATCTTGCTTAGTTTTAGTAATTACAACATACTTAATAATATAATACATTATATTGAAACTGAGTGTTGTAAGAGTTGAAAACAGAAATCAACTGACGAGAGTTGAGTTTGTAAATATATAATGGACTCTTTTACCAAAGTATGGAAAGACAGAACAAATGGAAAATGAGATAGAATGAATGGTGTAGGAAATTGGACAATTTAAATATCTGATAGAGTTTATGAATGGATAAATGTAAATTATTCTGTATGATTTTTATTATTAGGTGTATTGTATGGTGATTTCATTAAATAATTTCTAAAAAATAACAAAAACATTTCAAATAAAATATTCTGAAATTTTAGAAATTTACCTTTACAAAACGGTTTAAGTATCTTATTAGAACATAAATAAATATAACTTAATGGCCTGGCACAGTAAAGAAATAACCACAATAAAAGTGTTGTTTCATTATTAATTGAAATTAAATAATCACTAACAAATAAAACTATGTAATAAACTGACGTTTTGAAACAAATGGGACTAATGACAGTATTGTTTCTAATAACCCCAAAACAAACTGAGTATTGCTTGTTTAGCAATACATAATGTATGCAATGGTACTTCTAGCCTAATATCATTTAATTCTATTTATCTCAACAGTCAATTGAAAACATACATTTCAATAAATTGAAATTTGGATTAATGAAATGTTATTACAATCTATCACGTCTATCTAATTGGCATGTGCTAGCCTTATGAGTTTGTTTTAATTAACTCTTTGAAGGCTTAACAATGGCGCAACGTCCATATTATAAAACAATTAGATTTCCTGACATTATTTTGCTTTTGGAGGGATTCAAATCAAATAAGTTTTCAATCATTGATGGCAGTATGATTAAAGCTACTTCGCTGGTAATCATGCTAACGGATAAATAATGGACCCATTCAACAGTCAATTAATTGACTAGGTTCAATACTTGATTACCAAACAAGTATTTAAAACAATCCAATCCTATATATTTTTAGGTTTGGCAACAAGAAAAGAAAAGCAGGTTTGTACTTAGTCAATTAATTGATATCATTCATCCAATCCATGGGGGTAACATGATGGAAAAAAGAAATAATAATAAAAAAGTACATTCAACAGAGTATACCACAATATATACCACAATTAATTATCTACTACAACTAAATGTGTACAACCATTTTTATTATATATTAACGATGGGTTTTGCCTTGATTTTGTGTGTGTTGGTGTTGTGTGTTACTCGTGTATTAAAACAAATATTTAATATCTGTAACGCTGAATGTCGTTCTAAATTTGGTTACGAGTAGCCTTACATATGCCCTATCTACTGGCCTTTCTGGATACGCAGCGTTAAATAAACTTACAGTCTCGTGCAAATTTCTCCTAGCTTTACCATAAAGCATAATTAATTATCTCCACTTTGTGTTCATTTGACCGAACCATTTAAAAAAAATCACAACAAAAATAACCTATTCACTAGCAAAATAACGAGTCAGAATGTTGCACTCTTGACTAACAGCCCCACAATAACATGGTTAAGCCTGCAGTAGGCCTCTTTATTTCCAAATACTTGACTTTCACCAGAGATAAGATGTTAACTACACTCATTGTTGTTCAACCCTTATCTTAAGTTTAATCATGTTTATCATGTCTGAAAAGTGAATACAATGACCTTTGGCCTTACTTTATTTAGCATTCTAAATGACAGATCCTTAACAACTGTAACTCCCAATTAGAATGACGTTTACAAAATGCCAAATTACAGCTTGTTTTCTGTAATTCGGAATAAAACTTATTAACTTAAAATTTACAATCGATTGGTCGCTATGTTGGGTAAAATGAACTTAGGACCTCTAGTTTGCACCATTATTCTTATTTTTAAAATGAGGTACCACTCAATAGGGGTTGCTATTTACAATTCTTAACTTACCCCCAAACTACCCCATTTTGGGGGTAAGGGTTAAAAATTTTGATACTTCAAAAATCTCCTCCTTTGGTTATATATAAACTTTCCCCAAATAAAATCTGTCTATTTCCATCAATAAAAAAATAATAGGGGGGGGGGGGACTTTTGGGACACATGGTACTTTAGCTTTAAGCGCACTGTGGTGGTAGAAGATAGAACTGTTGAGATAAGGTTGAAATAGATTCAGGTTAAGTTATGTGTGGTTTTAAGAGAGGAGGTACCTAAATTATTATTGGTCTGCATTATTACCAATCTGTATTACTGGTTCTTAGCAAAAAAATCAAATATGACAACTTTATGATTTGAAAACTTACCTCCATAAGCCATGTTTGGAAGGTTGAAGTAACCGTCATAAACTAATGGAAATGGATCAATATTTTTCTTCTTAAGCCATTTTTCACTTAGCGGGCGCATTGGGTTTCTTTTCCATCGTCCACTGTACATTGTCTTGTAGCTCATAAAAAGGGGCTCAGCCTGGATAACTTTGAATACTTTAATTGGGCGAGTTTTGCAGTTCAATTGTTGTTTGTACACCTTTTCTAGGTGACAACCCCACTCTTTGATCATCTTTTGCTCAACTTCAATCACTTCAAATGGTAAGGGTTTTTGGCTGCAATTTCTTAAAGATTCTGTCCAATCTTCTGGCAATTAGGTCTCATGATTTTGAGGGATCAACGCAGAGTTCTTATCCCACTCATTGTACGAATTACCTCTGACCGGAAAGGAGCATGTTACACTCTTCAACTTCTTCTCTTTCATAACGACATGATGAAAAAACTTAAAAACATAATGGTTTTTATTTTGCCCAGAGCAAGAATCACAAAAAGCCTCTAGATCAGTAACGTCAGGGTCAAGAATGTTGTGTATGAAGTGATGCAGAAAAGAATAAACCTTGTCACTTCCTTTGTTAGCCGTATTTTCAGGATATACATAGAAAACACTTTGTTCTGTAGACAGTACGTGGATATTGAACATAAAAATAGAAAGTTGGCGTTTTTAGTTTACATCATTCGTCGTAATGTTTGGTACATGATAGTTTTTGGCATAGTCAAAAACTATTGATTCTTTAGTCTTATCTTTCCTAAAGTTCTTCTTATCTTTTCTTTTTAATCTGTACCATTCATCAGCGTTTAACAAGTGAATGTCCTTGTCGGAAGATATATTTTTAATTTCAGTTTCTAGA
Organism: Philaenus spumarius; assembly: GCA_018207615.1. NCBI lineage: Eukaryota > Metazoa > Arthropoda > Insecta > Hemiptera > Aphrophoridae > Philaenus > Philaenus spumarius. Next base: position 240,319 of record JAGFPH010001048.1, read on the forward strand.
TTTTCTTTTGTTTCACTATCCTTAGCTGATTGTTGTTCAGATTTTAAGCAGCTGATTTTTGCAGAGTATAAGTCACACTGAGAGCATGTATCCTTCTGCGGGTATCCGAAAGCAAGATTAAATTCAGTAAAAAATATAGTTAGTTATGTAGGATTCGTACGAAACTTTGCATTCTGGATTCAGGTTGAACCACATATTTACATTGAGATCTCCTGGTAAATATTTCTTCTTCGTATTTGCAAGACTCTATCGAACGTCACACGATTTTAGGATTTTTATGTGATCAAGTATTTTTTTAGTACCTTCAGAAAAAGCATGTTTGTGTTTCCTCCTCTGGTCCTTGCGAGCATTGCCAGAACTTTTTAGTGAGTTCAAAATGTAAGTTACTTTTGTTCGGCCAATACCGTGTAACGCCATAAACGCTTTTTTACATCCTGCTATTTCAATGGGTCCACTGTCATTGACAAATCTCACATTATATGCAAAGTTTGCCTCTCTATATCTAGCCTCATTCTCGTCGACCCTTGGTCGCCTTCTTTCAAGTGGTATAACAGTAATTAGACCAGCAAGGTAATCGGTAACAGAATCATTTGATTCAAACGAATTCATTCGTTTTATAAACTCAGTCTTGTGATTACCAACCTTTTCAAAACATTTTAGCCTACAGGAACAGTCTTGTCCTGTTTCAAACGATTGACGTTTTAATTTCATATTTACCGCAGACATTCTCCCAGTTTTCTTCCTTTTCTTAGTTGTTTGATGCCTTGTCGTCTCATTTTCACTTTTAGTAGAGATGAAGTTCATATTGAAACAAGTAAACACATTACAAGCCACTCAGTAAACACCACAGTAAACAGTAAACACTGACCAAGTCAGACCACATTTTACAGAAAAAAACAAAGAATGAGAATCATTCAGCCAAGCCAGCTAAACCTCACTACCAACTGGTAAAACGAAATAAACCTGGACTGTACATGTTCTTTCCTAGCTGCATATGAACTGAACACATTCTTTCCCTGTGTATGGTTCTTTATCTCTAGATATCTGGACTGGACATGTTTTTTCCTTGTGTGAATAAACATACTTCATGTTTCTACCAGATGGCATTGAAATAAAAAAATCATAGATTTTGGACTGAAAATGTTCTTTCCCTGAACCCTTCGTATGTATTGTACAAGCCTGACGAAGCTGACAGTGTTCGGCGAAACATCGCTGTAGCTAGATCTACAATACAGACCGAAGACAACTAATTAAAGGTATTTATTACGATATATTAAACAGTCCAAGGCAATACAGTATATTCTATAAAAATATTAATTGTTCATTGCTAAACATACATAAGTTTAAAAACAAAAGAAATGTTAAAGTATTTACAAGTTTAATGTGTTTGTGAATTAACATTTCTGAATCAGAGTCAACGAATGACCCCTATAACGATCACCAAATAGTATTAGTAAAATTCCATATTCCTTACTGAAATATACCTCATAATAAACTGTAGTTTAAGAAATACAATTTGGATTTGGGAGGTAATCTAACAAGAACTTTTCAAAATATATATGAAAAATCGACTGCTGACATAGTTGAGAAAGTTGTACCCGATAGCTGAGAGAAACATCAGGAGTGTTGCAAAGAGAGGTTCTAAGTTCTACTTTGATTATTTAATTTTGCATGACATAATAAGCTTCTTCCACTATTGTAGCTTAAATTGAATAAGCATTATTCAAACAAATATAAATGTATGTTTCTATACACCGATGTTATCATCTACTGTCTCGTTCTTAGGATAACCCTCAACTGGTTGTGTTAAGAGAACAAAGGGATTCATTTTTCTTAAAGTACAATCCCTGAAAAGTTTTTAAAAGCATTTTTGTAAAAATAAAAAATTTGAAAATGTTAAAGAACAGACCTCTTTTGGTAAATTCATAAAAGTAAAAACTAATAGTGGTTCAAAAGGCCTCGCTTTACTTCCTAAGTTAAAAGTAATAACTAATAGTTCTTCAAAAAGCCTTGCTGTATTTCCCAAGTTAAATAATTTATATGTGAGAGGTAGTTCCAATAAAGCTAACTACACACTTGTAATATGCATTTTACTACATTGTAAAGAACCATCATGCTACGAAGATGTTTGAAAGAGTACATCTGACTTCCCTAAAACACCTTTTCAACTCCGTATGCTTTGTAAGACTTTAGACAGGCAGAGAGCATACAAGAAGAAATGTTAAACTGGTGAACTGCATTGCTAAAAATGGATAGTTACAGCTTGCAAAGATCGTGCTACTTAATGAATAATTGAAAACCATTCAGAAATATCAACACCATTTGAATAATTAACAATGTCAAAATAATTTAATATTCTTATATTAAACTGAAGATTTCGTACTTACTACCGATATAAATATAACTGGTCTAACATAATTTTAGTCAATTTTGAGGAAAACGGTCCTTTATGCAATCAAATTAAGAATCATACTAAAAAAAAAAATTGACGGAGAGACGACGGAGTCTTAAATAATTGCGGAGATGCGGCGGAGCCTTAAATAAATGTGGGAATGCAACTGTGTCTTAATAATTGCGGATATGCGTCGGAGCCTTAAATAAATGTGGGAATGCAACTGTGTCTTAAATAATTGCGGAGATGCGATGCAGCCTTAAATAATTGTGGAGATCCGATGGAGCCTTAAATAATTGTAGAGATACGATGGAGCCTTAAATAATTGCGGAGATGCGCCGTAGCCTTAATTAAATATTGTGATGATGTGACGGAACATTAAAAAAACCTTTGTGCGATGACGATGACAGTGACGAAGACGGTGACGAGAGTTCAATCATTTCTATTCATGCAAAAAGTGCCCAAAGTGCCTAAAGAAGTTTTCACTTAAAAAAAAAAAAAAATTAAATACTGCAATAAAATACAGTTTGCATTATTTTATACAAGAGTTTTTCTTAAAATATAATGACAAAATAAATGCATTTAAAATCGTTTAAAATCTATGTTATATTATAAAAATCTACAAATTTAATATATCATCCCAGAATGTGTTAGTAGAAAATGTACCCATGTGTTTTGTATTGTTGGTTCTTTGTCTTAAAGTTGGTTAAACATATACAGCGGGATTAAAGGAACAGAGAACCAAAGACTTTGCCACATATATCATTCACGCTCTGATTGTTTCAGATCTTGTGCATACACAGTTTGTTTTGTTTCTGTTTCATTCTTTAGATAAATATTGCAGGAGGAATATTTCTATTAAAAGAGAGTTTAGAAAGTGCGTTGATGATTTTACTTTATAAAGATTCTGGCGAATGAAAAGTAGTAATCTTAGTCTTAGAGTCATAATTGAAAGTATTTTATTCTTTCTCAATTCTGGAGCAATTATCATTGCTCTGAATAAAATTACTTGGTTTGTTTTATTTGATGTTTAGAAAGACTTTACCTTGACACTACACTTTATTATTATTGGATGAATTTTATAATATTATCCATGTGTTTTTCGCCATTTGTTAAGCAGATGTTTCCAAAAAGAAAATATCATCAAATAATCAGTTCACTATAATTTACGAACTTCAAAATAACCAACAATTTTACCAAATCTATTCTAATAATCTTATAAAACTGTACTCACACTTTATCTGGAACTGTTCTTATTTTAAATTGTCCAAATCTAAAGTATATATAGATGTTTTACTGTATATATGTTCAAACGTGGGTGTAAAATGATTACATACCACTTGAAATTAAATAATGGAATACATTACAATTTTTAACAAAAACAATAGTTAAACTACGATTTATTTCTATTAAATCTAAATCAAGTACAAGACATACAATTAATGAATAACTGTTTCTTTACAAGTAAATATTTGTGTAGAATGTTGGCATGTTGCAAATACTTCACGATCATGTTAGGGTGCGCGCATTTAGTAACAGCTTGAATGTTTTAATTTCATGTGTTAATGTCCACATTATCTGTTTATGTATTGTATATTTATTTAAATACACGACGATCTCTTCGGAGTGAATCAGATCTGAAGATGGAGTTACGGTTCAGAAAAATGTCGTCATAAAAGATGCAACAAGAAGTCACGAGACGGAACTTGCTGAGGTAATATTGTTATTCATAAGTGTTTGTTTCATGCTCCTTCAAGTTTGTTTCGATCAGAAATTTATACTGAAGGGATTATTTCAAATTAATATTTTCTCTAACCTTAACAACAAACTATCTAGATGCTAAATCTTATTTTATATACACTTTAAGTGGTTTTAAATCACCGATTTTCCATTTTGTTTGAATCGTTTTTAAACACATTACCATACTATATAAAACCTAATACATTTTCTTGTGCAAACGTCAATACATAGTACTTTTATAAAACTACATCAGTCGAAACAAATTTCTCGGTCTAATAGTGGTTTATGATAAACCTTTAACCCTGCAACTGTCCATGTTAATTTTTTTCAACAAAGTTCCGTTTTTTGCGTTTTGCAAGCATTTTTTCAAAAATTCGCCAAAAATAGTAAATGAACCCCAATCCAAAAGTGTTCCATAGCTTTTTTTTAGATAAAGGTTCAAAGAATTCATATATGCCAGTAAAAAAATTATTCATGTAAAATTGTAAAAGTTATTATCTCATTAAACAAAAAATGTTCAGTAACGGAAGAAAAAGTTTAAACTTTAGGCGTACATAACAAGTAGTAAACATTTTTTGTATTTTTTTCGTAAGTTTAAAAAAGTTTCGTAATTTAGTTCTAAATATAACTATATAAAAACATTTATCTATTTCAAATTTCTTATTTTGAAAACACCAGTTTTTATGTTCCAAATACACGATTGTTAACAAAACTGGGCCTAGTTGTAACGTAATTTACTAATATATGCTTTGCCCAACAATGAAATATTATTATAACAAAGTGTAGAGAATAAATCAAAGAATTGAACTGTATACTTGTATTACTTGTATATTATCATAAAATTGTTTTACTTAAAATCAATTGAATTACAAAAGTGAGATGAAACAAATGAAATCTCGTGCGGACAAAGGAAATTCAAAATATGACCGTTGAAGACAATGGAAATAGCTTTGTTTTGCAATCTCAAGCGGTAGTATGAATTCTGCGCAAATATGAAATTTCAACTGCTGTTTGAATAAAACCTAACCAGTCAATTTTAGTTTGCTTTATACCAAACGAAAGATTGAACTTTGGTCTATAAATAGATATAAAAAAGTCTATTGAAATAATTCGAATTATAAGAGATATCTCGAACGCAAAATGTGCTGTTTTATTGGTTGAAATCTGACCAATTGCAAGGGTCTACAAAACGCGCCACAACTTTTGAACTATTTTTCCGATTTTTGATTGGATGGAAGTTTCAGATAGGTAACAGTGTGATGAATCCTTCAGTATACAGATATAACTCAGAAAAATACCAGGCGGGCTGTATTGAGAGACATAGAAACTGGAATTAAAGGTAGTTTCGGCGCATTAAAATTCGCGCGACATTCGCTTTTAGAAAACTCAAAAACTGCAACGATGATTACGTATGTAAATATACGTTTTAGAAAAAACTTGTAAATACAAAAATTAAAGTTTGAAACATTTCCTTTCCAACGGTCTTTGTTTTATTAAGGTTGGATGAATTTTAGTGGGTGAAATAGTCAATACAAGTTGATACTCAATTCAGAAGCGTTACGTAGCCCGTCGCGGGATGATGAGTGCTCAATTGAGTCCCGTAACAGTTGCAGGGTTAACTGAATGGTATTTGTTTATTATTTATATTTTAAATACATTTGCTGGGTAGTCTACAAAATAGAAATTTATAGTAGACATTATAACGCACTGGTAAATAATGAAACGTCTGGAAACATAAGTTGGTAGATAAGATATTCTACACAACGTCTTATAAGTGTTAGGTAGTGTCTTGTTAACGATTTCAGTTTGGTTTTCATTAGAAATTTATATTCATTTTTATGTCTCCAGTTGCAATAGTTAAACAACTAAATATAGTATATTTCTAATATAAATATATGTATATATCCGTCTTGCAACTTATTTTGTGTAGTATAATACTACGCGCGTTTCAGTTGACCAGTGACCGGTGCAACGTCAACATGGCCTTAAGCCAACTGTTTTAAATGTTTTTAAACTTTGTTTTTTGTTTTTAATTACATGTGTAATAATTCGTGTTTGGGTTGTGGGGGTGTGTGTGTTTGTGTTAAATTATGACGTGCTCACATGTGAGTAAAATTTTATATACATTTTATAAAACCTGAAGATGGGAACGTGTGCAACTACACACAATAAGTTGCAAGAACGAACAAGTAAATATTATAAATATACTATATTTATTCGACAAATTTATAGTAGAAATATGCAGATACTGAGACCTTAGTATTAAGTAAGAAAATACCAGGTTCTGTGATAAATTGAAAGATCATCCTATAATGACAACTAATTACACTTTTTTAAACTTATTAAGTTAATGGTATAAAACATTGGCGGTGTATTTAAAGTATTAATGTCTGTACGAAATTTCGGTTTAGAACTAAATTATAAATTATTGTGTTAACTTATTAGGTGGTGAACCACTAAATGTGCACCACTAAATAATCGCTGTTAGTTATTACAGTGCTTCGTTCTGTCTAGTTTCACAGTACCATACTGTTTTGCACTTATTGTTATTTACAACAATAACTGAATATACGCCAATTTGCAACTATGAATAGTGAACAATACCAATAACGCTATCTAACTTGGAGTGTATTGCAGGCGCTCAGTTGCCCTCCATTGAAGCGAGTTTTGAAAGTTGTTATTATAGAAGCCGGGAATAAATTAGACCAGGCATTGACGCCACCTCACTCTATACCTCACTCACTCTCCGCCGTCCTTTTACCACGCCCCTTTGACAAAAATAATATTTATCACAATATCATCTAAAAACAACCAAACAAATCCACAAATTTAGTTTAAAACAAGCTCATAATAAAAAGTTTAATTTAATAAGTTTCATGGAATGTACTTCATAATATATAAGGGACTTTGGCCGCATGTGAAGTAAAGTGTCTTGAGAGAAGTATTTAAAAAGATGATTATAATCTAATTATACATAGTAATATTTTAATTAATGACATGGATAATAAAATAAAGCTAACAATAATACTCAATAAACATAATCTAACAAAAATATCCTATATCTTCAATAGAGATACTTCTGAATGAAACTTGATTATGTTTAATTGAACTAATTGGCATATTATACTCTTCATCTTCCCCATTAACATCTGTTCACATAGTTCAGAACATTCCAAAGTAAACCAAAGTTGCATCTCAAAGTTTAAGTTTGACTTAACATGTACAGTTCAATGTAACGAAGTTCTTGTCTTCATACAAACCGTGCAATAAATTACAACAGTTACACCAATAAATTGTATTAGTAATAAACTAGCTAATTTATATAAGCTCCTGAACTTATCACATTCACTACGCGATATCAATCTTTTCGTTAATATCAGCGATATCAGTCTTTTCGCGATATACACCTACTTACTGTATATTAACTTATATTACTTGAAGTTTTACTTTAAAAGAATTTTTTGATAATTTTAACTAATATGGTTTTAATAATATTGAAATATGTAAGTATTGATGCATATATACCACATTATTAGTAATATACGTAATATAAGACTTTTCCACGGAAGTATGAATAGTAAGAAAATTAATTAATTTTAATACATTAAAAAGAATTTAATCTGGTGGTGAAGCCACTGTACCTACTAGTTATAGATATTGTTTGTTCTTGGTTTGTTAACATATCTATGCAGTTATCATTTCAAGATAACAGCGTCAACAGTGTCTAGCGGTGGTGCAGTTTTAACTGGCAACATTTCTTCTGCAACAAAGGGGATAAAAAAACTGTCTTTATAATAACAGCTTAACTTATTCTTAAGCTACACAAACTTTTTTATAGAGCTTCAAAGCCACAATTCCTTTCGTTTCTTGTTTTGGTTTATATTGAAGGTTCAGCAACCAATATGGATGAGATTTGCTCTGTTCAAATCCGCTATGTAAAAAGTATAGTTAAAAAACTGTTAAAAATCTGATATGTAGAAAAAAAGCAAGAAACTTTTTTATTTATGGTACAGTTGGAATAATTTCTCTTATAAACAGATTGAATCTAAGATTTACTTAATTGGCTTCACGCAATCAATTTTTAACAATAAGCTCAGTGAATTACAATAGTTAACGTTTGGAAGTCAACAGACTACGATGATCAAGTAAAACAGATGTTTTAAAAATCAATTTCAATGACTTGCTAAATTGATAATTATAAATCAAGAAGTATAGGATCCAAATTTTATGTGGTAAATTAATAAATTATTCTAAATAAGTAAAAAACTTAACAAGCACAATTTCTATACAAGATTTATTCATTTTAATTTGTAGTAAAAACAGATTATTGTTGGTATAATTATGTAAAATTTACCTTTTACTTTCTTCGTATAAGTAAAGTATAGCGATTAAAGATAATAAAATGTTAATAAAAGTCAATATATTTTGTTGGTGATAATACAGTATTATCAAAATAAGTATCGCTGATGGTTTGAATTTCTACCTGTTCTGAAGAAACACTTTAATATTATAATTACTGAACAAAGCAATTTTATTAAGAATAAATTGAAGCATAAGTTAAATTCAATTTTCTAAGAAACAATTAGAAAACTTTGATAAAGATAATTAATTGTTTTTAATAATTGAAGATTATATTTAAATGTATTATTAGTAACATCTGGTTCAGGCTCGAACCATTAACTCTGGTATTTAAAAATCTATACATTTAGTAATATTTGTAGATTGATTAATTTTTTTGAACCAAAACTGAAGTAAGGGCAATATTACTAAACGATTTATTTTACTGACAATTTCGCAATTTACTAATACTAAGTAAGAGCATTTAATAATAAATCGTTCCATGTATTTAATTGATACTACGCCAACGTGTATTATTCAGTTTCTTAAACTATTTAAAAGTACGTTTTAACTGTTTGTCACTCACTACTCCACTGGCGCCATTTCAATAATATTTAACAGAATAGTGACTACCAATACTGACTAATAACATATAGTTAAAATAACTATGTACTCCTCAACATTTTCAGTGGCAACCTTATTATTTGTCAGTGACACCTGAGAAGGTTTTTTGATGAACATCAGTGCAATAATCCCAAGTTTGAACTATATACATGTTTCGCAAAGATGTTCTCCCAGTCAGAGGGTTCGTTGAAACTCTTTTAGCAACTCCATTTCAGATAACCTTTTTTCAATAGCCAATGTCGACATCACTTACTTCCCTCTTGACACTTGTTGCACGACAAATAACGTACACAGATCACAACAGTAACTCATCCATTGCATGCAAAATATATGTAGTCTATAAAACTTCACAACACTAGACATCAAACGGCAGTGGTTTGAGCCAAAGTTGGAGGAAAAGACGGAACGTGTGAATGGCACGCCCAACCTCCGACAAAACATAAAGAATTATCGTTGAAGAAACATGTTTTATCGTGTAAACCCGGCTTTAAATTGCAGATTTGAGATCTAAGTATAAAAGAAATAATTACAATATTCAGATATTGGCCAACTGCATTTTATACGTAATGCTTATACTACTTGAAATGAAACCACTCAAATATAAACTAAATATCAAAGCATTATTAACACTATTAAAGGTTTACTCTCACGATATTTATTAGAAGAAATGTTTCAGAAGAAACAAACTGTCTATGCACAAGTTCAGAAACAGCCAGAGCGTGAATGATATATGTGACAATTTTGTTCCCTTAGCTCTCTGCTTCTTAAGCCTCTTAATATTGTTATGCGTTTACATCACCTTATCTACACATACAAAACAAATGTGCACATTGACTTATAAAGCACGTGGCTTATTTATGTTTTTTTTTTTGTACTACAACGTATCATAGTTTGTGTAGACCTAGACAAACAGTTCCCTTTTCTCAAACGAAGTTTACACAAAAAGACATTTTCTTTAGTATATTCTATTACCTATATGGTTGTAAATATAGCCTTTTATTTAATTAACTGTTTAGTTTTATCCTACGTATTAGAGCTCGCCTGACTTCTTAGAGTTAGTGTTAGGTATGCATTCCTGTGCATTTTGCCCTAACTAGAACAAAAATATATTAAGTCCTGCGCATGTTTCCGTTAATGAAATTTTACTCGAGTTGGTTGAACATAAAAAAATTTCAGGTTGATATTCCAAAAATTGACAAAACTGGAATAGATTGAAATTAGTTCGTGGGTCCGGTATTCCTAAAATCGAGAAACCCATTGATAAGTCAAATGGCTCTAGGTAGGGTCATTTTCAAGATAACAAGCTGAGACTCAGCATAAATGTTTAAAATATATACTTTAACTCCTATGGCAAGTTTCAATTCGATATATTAAAATTCATCCAATTTAGAATGAGTCAACGCTTCATATATGAATGAGATTTCCCCCTTTTAGTGATTTTGTATTTGTAAAATTTTATAATTTCACTAAATAATCTTGTTTTTTGCTTTCGTCCTGTTTGGCCGGAATACCATTGCGTAGCATATACATTTTATATAGTATACTCCATTTTTATTTTATACCTTGTTGTATCTTTTATTCTTATTTAATCTAATATTTTTAGTGTAGTTTGTATTATAAGCTGTCCTCGCTTAATATTTCGTAGACCACTTCTTCATTTTTTATTCTTCTGCGAAATATTTTCAAGTACATTTTTCTCCTAAATTTTGGATGACGACTTTCCTTAATATATCAGACAATGAATTTAACATACAAAATAGTACATCTTTAGGCATACATACACCCCTATGTTCTTGTTGTGTTTGTATATTTGGGGGTATTTACATAAACTATTGTTGAACTTATTTAGCGAATTTCCATAGGAAAAATGAGCTATTGCAGTGATCTACATGGTAAGACCTAAGGTCGGGAGTAGCAAATGAGCACCGTTCATGGTCCCCAGAACAAGTTTTTTGGTGTCAATAAAATTCATACATATGTATGTAATGTATATAAGTGTTCGCACTCTAGCGGCCGCATTTTAAGTCCGATTTGGTCCAAATTTGATACACATATTGGTTGTCTATGTCGCTCGGACGAGTTTGTTAGCAAACAAAAATCCAACAGCCGGAAGCACGTTTTTTGACCGGAAGTAAATATTTTTTGGGATTTTCCTACGAGAATAAATGTTTTTTAGAGTTTTTTTCTACAAATATAAATGTAGGATGTTATTCTGCACATTTTGTTTTTTACGCGACCTTATAGCTCACTTGGTTCTCCCAAAATCGATCAAAACGTGAAGTACCATAAAAGTACTCGGTTTAAAGCCATGTGGTGAATTTTACCGTGGGGTTGGCGGGCGAAGCACGCTATGCATTGTGTATTGAAGATATTTCCAATACGGAGGTTGGCGTGCGAAGCACGCAACGCATTGTGTATTGAAAATACTACCAATATGTTGAATGGCGTGCGAAGCACGCAATTCATTGTGTATTGAAGGCACTCCCAATATGAGGAATGGCGTGCGAAGCATTTTGCAGCTATTCAGCACAGTCGTGAATAGACCTATTTCCCAAATTGTTGGTTGAAACATAGGCCTATAAACTTAATTTAGGAAATTTGCTCAACTCACGTCGGCGTTTCACCTGCGTGGTTGAATTATTTTAGATAAGATCAAGCTCACAAGAGATTAAGACTGTAACCTACTGCATCCGTGTGTATTGTACGTTGTAGTTTAATGAAGTAAATCTAAAAATCAGCATACATGCAATGCACAATGATGTAAAATATGTTGCTGGATCCTCTGTTCTGTTGTCTATTTTATAATTTAATTTGCACTTTTTAAACCTAGTATTAATTTTTACTACTAAATTTCGGGATTTTGGAGGGTGTTTTGAATCCCTAACCCCCCCCCCCCCCCCGGGCTACGGACTTGGTGACAATTGACAACATTTTGCATTCATAAACTGGGTTGCGTTTCTTATTTATAAAATAATTTGAATACAAGTAAACGAAACAGGGAATTTTTATTCAAAGTAAAACAATGGCACTGAAACTTTTATACGTGGAGATGGACTACAACTGTAAATTTAGTAACTTATGGCCACTAGAATTTGGTATCCAATGGCGTAACATGGACGAATTAACTGAAATTTTATAAATGGCGGAAAATGTTCCACTAGTAACAGTAATTTTGTATAAAATTTGTAATTACTACTAATTTAGATAAACTAAAATATTTCTTGAAAACTTCACTGATAATTTAATGGCAAATCGAAGTTCTGCCAGGTCAGTTTCTCCTGGATCCCTAACGGCGTTTCCTCCGAGCTCGTAGCTTCGTCCACGCCTGGATCCAGTGCCCTAACGTCATCCCTGCGTCTATTGCGTTCTCTTCAGACGTATTCATATGTCGACCAGTTTTCCGAAGAGAAGTAACTAACAATCTATGTATCCAATTGTAATTGTCTTACAGATTCACAGATAATTTATGTCATGACGGAAGACCAATAATGTTAGTTTTGTAATCTAAGACCTTGAACGTCCTAGCGAGATCACCACGTCCGCTGGAGTCCTTACTGGCACAATGTTTTACTTGGTAATTTGAATGTTCTGTTTCTATAAAGGACTCGCACAATTTAAAATTTATTTTACGTAGAAATTTGAATTTCTTTTTAAATAATTTACATGACCATACCACAAGCACTACAGCACGTCTTAACTTGCCCTTTGCCAAATACTCAATGAAAATATTTTAAAATTTCTATGTCGTTTCTATAGAAACTCAAACAATACATAGATTTAGATACAAGTAAAAATTAAAGTAAAACAATGCACACAACTTTATAGGAGTGTGATAAGTGTAACGTACAACAAATTTTGTACGGCTTCTGAAGTTGAATTTGTTCAGAAAAACGTTTCAACTTTTTTAATCGCTGATAATAAAGCATGATGAAATGTAATTCGTGTTCTTCGAACGGTATACTTAACCCATTACTGGAAGTGGAATTAATATCAATTAAGTAGATGTAATAAACAAACATAAAACATTCTCTCTATATTATTTATAATACTAGTCATCCCAGCCCCTGTGAAAAATCTCAGGCGACTTAATTAGATACACATCATTTATACAAAAAAAAGTATTTAAAAACAACAGATTTTACGTAGGCCTATGCAACTATTCTGATGGGGACTTTTAACTCTGTAAATATGTACAATTAATTAAATATGTTATTAATTATAACTGTTATAAAACTGTAGGCCTATTTTTTAAAATTTTGTATTTGGATACATTATTATATATCTATATTAACATAAAAATATTATCTTTTGATTGCTTTTTGTTTCATAATGATAGATCAAATGATTAGAAGTACTAATACAGTATTATAATGAAGAAATTAATAATGGAATATGTTTATATTATGTTATACGAAGATGTACGAATGCTGCCGAAGTTAAAAGAAAGAGTACCTCTTCTTTAAATTTGTATAAACGAATATTTTGATGATAAAAGGTTATATTTATATACAGTGTATAACCTCATAGCAAATATTATAACGTATTATAGCATACATTAGTTCTATAACTCATATTAAAAAAAAAATATTCCTAAGAAATTATAATCATTGAAGTTGTAAACATAACCTCAAAGTAGAATATATACTGGGTTTGTAAGTGTTACAGATGATGGGTGAAATCAGATGTTATATTATATGTTTCTCACGTACGTAAGTAAAATAACTTCTGTAGGAGTTGATAAGCTCGCTTTGCTCGTGCACCTTAGTTAATTTTCTTTTTAAGTGGATCTAAATTAATATACTGTAATTCTAAAGTTGATCCTACACATAGCAAACATCAAGAAGTTGAACCGCTGACGTTTTGGAGTGTAAACAAACCATTTGGGAAATTAGGCTACTGACGAAGGCGCTGAAAAGCTGCCTCGATGTACCAAATACATTAGTAGAATTTCTTTGATATCTCAGCCTTTAGCTTTGCTTCGTTCGGCTCGCAGCGGGAAAACTCTGAGAGTTTGCTCCTCGACCTTTTTGCCTCGGATTATGAACTGCTTCGATTCACTTACGGTGGACAAAATAACGAATTTGGGGGAACCAGACGGGCTATAAGATCATGTAAAAAAATGTGAAAACAATCTCCTATATATTTAATTTTTAAATAAAACCTTAAAATCGTTTGGTTTTAACTTTTTTAGAGTTTTATCTAACAAAATAAATATATTATTCCACACAATTTCATTTTTTCCACGATCTTATAGCTCGCTTTGATAACCCAAAATCGATCGAAAATAAAATACAATAAATGTACCCGGTTCAAATCCACGTGGGGGTTTTTACCATGGATCTTCCGATCAGACTCACAACGGCCAAGTTTGTACGCTGCGAGCAAAGCGAGGCAGTCCATAAGCCAAGGCTTCAAGGACGAGGTACAAACTCTCAGAGGTTTGCCACTGCGAGCTGAACGAAGCAAAGTGTGAGCCAGGGTTAAAGGCTGAGATGCAAACAAATTCGACTAACATATTTCGTACATGGAGACAGATTAATTACCAATTACCGCCTTCGTCAGTAGACCAATTACCGAATAGTTTGTTCGTACCCAAAAACGTCAGCGGTTCAGTTCCGTGATTATTTTTACAAAGGGAGTTTTCCGCTGCGAGTGGAACGAAGCAGCACGTGAGCCGGGACTGGAGTCTGAGTTACAAACAAATTCTATTTATATGTTTCGTCCACAGATGCAGCTATTCAGCGCCTTCGTGAGTAGAACAATTTCCCAAATAGTTGTTTGAAACCTTAAAACTTAATTTTGGAAATTCGCTCAACTCACGTCAGCGGTTCAGCTGCTTGGTCGAATTATATTGATTTTGTTGTATTGTTGTTAAAGTATTTGTAACAACATTTGTTGTTACCATTTTCTTCTAACAATCCTTACCAAAAATATTCATGACTTCTTTTATCGGTAACGATGGTACAAGTTTCCTTTATCTAATGATAAAAGTTTGTAATCTTCTGAAATTTTCAGTTCTTTATATTTTTCTGCTACTTCGGCTGAGTTCTTCCCTACAAAATTGATTTTTAACAATCCCACTTTTTAATAATATTTACATTTTTGTGTGGTTTTGAAATTGAATATAGGACAAGTTGGATGGTTTTCCTGTGGAAATTTACTTTAACCGAATGATTGCTAGACTTATGTTCTTGTTTATATATTTGTATTAATTTTGTATGGCTTTAGAGCTGGTCTTAGTTCAGAACATTAATTGTCTTTAACATTTTGTTAGTAAAGAAACGCACTTTTGTGTATATCTAGATCTATTCGGCTAAGAAATAGGAAAAATGAGAATAGTGATTTCTGTAAACATATATATTTAGGATATGATTTATAAATTGAATATAATGTTAAAAGCTAATAAACTGTTGACTAAGAATTATAATTGAATTCAAAAGCATAGGCGATTATTGAAAACAACGTATAGAGTGAACGTGGGAGTTGGTTGATTGTCTTTAGAGCGACTTCACTATTATACGAATCTAGTTTTTCAAAATGTCTGCGAATTTACGTTTTGATTCTCAAAGTATATAGTTTTGGTGCGGATAAATAACTAAATATTTACAAAACAATATATATGTAATAATTTTGCAGTATCAATATGGAGACACACAAAATTAATTTTTTTTAAAATTAGACTGTTTTGTTGATTATCCTTCTGTACTTACCTCCATATACAATTTCAGGTTTTTAGTATTTTGACATTGTATTGAAAGAGATGAAACATTTCATAATGAAAAAAATACATTCACGTTTATAAAAAGATTCGTTCCTATGATATTCATATGAAAACAAGATCAGTTTGAATAGTTAAAGATATTCTTCCCTAACATTAAATCCAGCATTTCTGATATTTGAAAATGTTATTAATGTAAGAGCTTTTATTGTTTGAGTAATGAAAATGTTTGGTATTGACGTTTAAATTTCACAGCTTTTATATCACACTGCCAAAGAAAAATATAAAATGTTTATTTTTGTGATACTTTGAGTGTATATTATATAAAGTAACGCGATGTGATACAAACATGGATAAAAAATTTAGATTTATCACAGACCTAATCAAAAGATGTATAAAACGTAAATAATATACAATCTAACAACTCTATTATAATGGTTCATTGTACAATGACGGTGCAACCCTTTTCCTTAATATGAGCTGAAAGAAATTAGATTGAAATAAATATGATGGATTTTACAGCGTTTGTGAATGGAAAGAATTAATTTTATACGCTAGTAAATGCCTTAAATACGATGTATATTTAATGCGAAAGGCTAGTGTGCACATTAGAGTTTACAGTTTCTGCTAAAGGTATAGCTAATTTTATTGCTGTCTTTGGGTGATTTAATTGCCTGAAGAGTGTCTACCAATCTCAGCCTATAAAATGAACCAATCAGTAGAACATTAATTCAGTTGTTCTACATTACCTTCTGATTTCTACAACTTGTTCAGCTCAGTTTGTGATTAAAAGTAAACCCTGGGAACTCATATTAAAGAATTTATTTTTGGAAGTACATATTAATGTGGTTGTGATGTCAGCATATCAAGTATATGAAACAAATCACGAAAGTCGTACTTTTTGAATAGAATTTTAAACATATTCTTTTAAATTACATTATATTGAACATTTTTCTCTTCTAAGTCCATATGATTTAAAATTTTAATATATATTCCACACTATAATATACCCATGTACATATTTTTAAAGAGCCTTTAAATGGTACAAATGGTACTGTATATAGGAAATACTATCAAAGTTAACTGGCTGTTTGTTATGTATGAACTGATTAATTTAGAGTATACGAGTAGGGTTTTATTTACATTGGCATTCGATATTTTATCTGTTTGTCGAGTATATTGAAATATATTACCTTCATTGAAATATTTCTTTCCAAAAGATAATTAATGCTGTATATTCCTAACGTCATTTCTTTATGAGTCCCCATGGTTTTATTTTTATCCACATGAGCAAGCAGATTCAGTTTAGAGAAACATAAGTATCTTCAACTAAGTATGTTTTAAAATAAAACCATGATTTTATAATTGCTCCATTTCTTTTGTTTAACTTTTTAATTCATATGCAAGTACATTATATGTAGGTAGTTGTTTATAATGTTAATTTTGCACTAACATTTTGTACTGCACAAGACACTATTTTATTTCTATTAGGAGATTTTAATTAAATTTATCCTTTTGTTAAAACTGTTTCATTTATACAAAATTAAATAATAAACTCGGATTTTTAAACAGATAAAAATAAGCACGTAATTTCAAATGTTGTATCCCTTTACACATTCTAAGATAATCACATATATTATTTCTCAAGGCCATTTTTTTCCGGTACGCCATAACTTCCTTAATACATCATCAAATTAAATGAATGAGGCATCATTTTAAAGCTTTCCTTAACCGATACACTGGACAAATATACAAAATACAATTATACGAAAAAAGAAGAAAAAAAAAAAAAAAGAAATAAAGAATCCGAAAGTAACAGGGATGTAAGATCAAGTAAGTTGTAGGGATATTTTCCTGGCGTTGGCCACACTGATGATAACAATACTCAATTGGAGAGCTGCCGTTACGCCACTACATTGCTATTTTTAATTAATTGTAAGCGTGGTTATAAACAGCATTGTGGATACACCTATTTGTAGTTGTTTACCTTCTGTAAGTTGGTAAGTTGTTTAAAAATATAATAACAATAACAAAATTATTTCTCTTTAACATGGATTTAAAATAATAAAACACTGTTATAGTAAGTTAGAATGCGAATGCTTCGCACGGGTCAGCTAGTATTACATTAATCCGTTTCCCCGATACGAAAGATCGACACAAAGGAGTTATACTTTAACTAGAACAATCTAATACATTTATTATCTAATAAATTGTACAAAACTCAAACGAAAAGCTAACATAAATGTCCCTGATATTATTGTAGTAAAATAGAAATATATGTGCACTTGAATAGAATTTTAAATATAGACTATTACCTGAGATCTATTATTGGCCCAATAACTGCAGTGATTTGATTATAAACTAGATTATTTCCACAAGTAAACATTTTAAAAACTATATCACTACATTGCCGCACTTCTGAAGAGCTAGCCACAAACACTCCCAACCCGCCAAAGTACTGTCCTGGACCCACTTGGTATTTCGGATTGCATAATGTAGGTTTAGACCCAGTTTTTATCTCGGTGAAAGTCAACCCTTTCTTCTGTTCAAGTCTCCAGATCGTCCTTTGAATTCCAAACTTTCCTTTTGGACACCCGTTGTATATTTAGAGCATCAATTTAAACACAGCGAAATGGACATAGTGCTTCCTTCAGAAAGCTTACACAAATTTAAAATGAGTTGGATAAGTTAATCTGCTAGTTTTTTGTTTAGGATTGGTTTAGTCACGGGGTTTTAGAAGTGACGTTTCTGACTTTATTGTTTTTATGGATTTACCACATAATGCTCTGGCCATGTAGAAGCCGTTAGATGAAGTTTGGTGTTATTTTCTTAAACTATTGATTGATTAGTTTGTTGTTTTGAGAGGCTGCAAAACCAGACGAAAAGTAAGATAAGAGTTGGGATCAAGTAGTTGTAGGATTGATGAAGTATATTTAATATAAAGGATAAAGATATTTATTTTGTGCCAAATATAAACACTTTCTATGCTCTAAGCAACCGAGGTGAAATAATTTAAATGTTACTTTGAAATATATTTTTATCAAAATAAAACACTATTCCTTCATAACTACTTTTTTTATTAATAAGTTTTTTTTTTATTTCATACTTTTTGCTGAAGTTATCCGTTTACACCCAAAATAAATAATACATTTTACAAATTAAGAAAAATAATAAGTCAGACATATCGGGAAATTAATTTGATCAGAAAATAAGGTTCGCATTTTTAAAACCTACAAAAGGTAAAGTAAGGTCCCCTGCGTTGAGGTTAGATGTAGGCCTATGTCCCGATTGCAAGGAAATCTTTTAATTGTTGGCCTTATCCAACGTCAGGAGTAAAACCGTTTAATGATATATATATTTTTTAATGATTACAGTAGAGACTTTTTTTTAAATCGGCATTATATTGAAAAAATAACAGTAAAGTTGCAAAATGTAAATTAATTTAACCATAAGTAGGCCTAAGTCAATTTCTTATCTAACCATTTTATTTAACCATATCAATAAATATTTAATTGGGTATTCCTCTCTTACAACGTTATAGCCTACACGACTCAATTACCTTACTTCAATTTCCCAGCAATGAAGAATTAGGAATCGCAAAAGTTGCGCATTATGAAATAAAATTCTATGACTGTAAAATACATTTACAAATTTTATTTTAGTTTTGACGTTTTAAAGTTATTTAAAATCTAACAGACTTCTAGCAGTCAATATTTGTAACAGAGTCACTTTAAATTACCCTTTACGTTTGTTTTAGTTGATATCATAACAATAGAGACAGTTTTTAAAATATTAATTTTAAGCTTCGTTCTTTAAATGTAATTTTAATTAAGGAAGCTGACATTTCTTCTATTTACATAAAAATGTAGCACTCTTAATAAAGCTTAATGATTTAGTAGGTTTCGGAAGTGTAGGTTGTATACGGCTAGATACTGTTATTATTTTAAATCTGGTAATAACAATATACAAGCCCTCACTATTCCCTAAGGATCAGCCAATATTCATTCGTTCATGCATAAATTCCATCAAAACTCAGAGAATATTTTCCATTCCATGAACTCGACACCATCCTGCATCCCAAGGGCTATTTGATAAATTAACTGAAATGTTACTTTTATTCATCAACTGATGGAAAAACAGTTAAAAAAAAATGATTAGAAAGTTTGCACACACCATTTTAGTCGGATAAAATTTCATATTATGATGACAAAGAAATAAACTACTGTGGTGGTGGGCTGGGGGGGTGGGGTGGGGGTAAGAACATAATATCGATAACCACACAAAACACTTCTTGCATCTGAAAGTAAAACTATTGTCATAGGTTAATTTCCGCTATCTTCAAGGTGACAATGACAGCTCATATTTAAAAAAATGTTATTAAGTGTGTTAGAATAATATAAACATTTTGGATATTTCACAAAGAAATGAAAAACCTCTTAAATAAGTGAGATTATGATCTGACAGTTTGAAGAATGTTATAACAATTGAGGAAATAATCACCAAAAAGAATACATTTTTATAATTACAGTTTTTATCCAGTTAGTTGTTTTAATAATGGAAAAAAGTTTCGTCAAGAGGTTAAACACTTTATAGTCTTTTAAAAAGAGAAAGCTTGTTAAAAATAAAAATAATAATAGATAAGCAAATAAAAAATACCCACTAAATCTTTGATAATTTTGCTTTAAAAATGACAAAAACGGTTAATTGATTTAAAATCTAACTAATTCTGTATTATATATTATACATTTGCATAGGAAAGGTTCTTTGTATCCATAATACTATACGTCAACTGAGAAAACAGTTTGGCTTAGTAATCACACAAGGAATCAAGAATATTAGCCTACTTAATAGTGTTCAAGACCTAAACTTCACACCAGAAAAAGTTTAAATATTGCATGAGAAATACAAAATAATCGAAAGTGATTTAGAATTTAGTTAGACGCATATTTTATATCAGACAAATAGATTTTTTTCCAGAAATGGTAACTATATGCAAACATAATATATTTTTTCAATGAGGTGATTGTATACGTGGGCAAAAGCAAAAGCAAATATTATTTTCCTGTTTAAACACGGATAGGCCTATAACCTATTTAAGGTAAGCTACACAGTACTTTTTAGACGTTTAATTATACATATACATTGACTTCATAGTTAGTTATGACTCTATCTTTTCTCATGCCTAAGCCATTTTTAGGTCTACTAACTTTAAACATTTTAGCAGAATACATGAAAAAAATTATAAATGTTGAACAATCCTAGCGATTTAAAAAATATCTTGTCTCTAGTGCTTCCTTCAGGCCTTTTCACACCGCGGTCACACTATGTCACGTAACAGATTTGTCAAAATATCTGTTTTCATAGTTTCAAATGGTGCAATTCACACCGACCTCGCAGAGCCCCAAAGACGCTACAGACGAATCTGCGGGATCGCTCCGAAAGCGATCTTTTCAAACATCTGTCGACGTCTGTGGCCTCACGCATGCGCACTGGCCTGCTATCCCAACACGCATATGACTATACTCTATCGCGCATTTTCGTTAACTCGTTACAAGTTTCTGTATTGCCAGTTTTTTTTGCGGCCGTATTAGATTTTACCAGAATGTTAACTTTTTTGTTTTTCAAAATGTTAAGAAACTATCAATATTTTGTAGAGTATTAGTTTTGGATGATACTCATAGAAAGACAATGAACTTTTGACCATTACAGGAGAAATCGAAATCGGCCGCCACTACCATTAACCATTAATTTACTATTCCTTTACACAACAAAAAGTAATTTTGTTTTGACATAAACAGAATTTAAAGAAATTAGCTGCTAACTAATTAAACAAAAATCAACATTTGTTTTAATATGTCAAATGTTTATTAAAAAAATTATAAACCACCTTCAATAGGATTTCAAGAAAGTAAATTTTATAGAACAGTAGTAAACTTACCTTTGGCATTACTGCCAATATTTCTCTGCTGGAAATAGATCTCCTGTAGTTGGATTTTTTTTACTAATATCGTTATTTGTCAGTGTTAAGATCTCTTTAACTCAGGTTCAGAAAGCCGAAAGTATGTTTTGAATCCGTCAGCATCTAGCTCCAAGTCCTTCATCAGATGATGACACTTCCCGCACTCTGATTGATGGGATGTACCCAGTGCGTTCGGTTTGTAACCGAGTACAACAGCATGAGTCCCTCATCACTACTCGAACTACTATCGATGTCATCCAACCAAGGCACAGTTTTAGTAAACGCGCTATCGCCCCACGAACCACTTGCCATGTTTTTACCTGTTGCAACCGTAGCAGAGCTGTGAACTGACTTGACAGAGCTGAAACGAAGTCCCAATACCTGACAGACGTCTGTGGCGGTGTGAATTGCACGTCTGTCACGTAGCGTCACGTGACATAGTGTGACCGTGGTGTGAAAAGGTCTTTCGGTCCGCCCATGAATAAAACCGATTCTGCTTCATGCAATCTGTGTATAACTTTTATAAATTTTATGGCATAAATAAGTTGTGAAAATTTATACACTCGAATGATTTTATGAAATCTTTCTTAAATCAGCTGTGACGAAAAGTAATAAATATATCTTGTAAAAATAACACGAGCAGGTATAATTACAGCAAAATATGCCTCAATTTCTATTTGCTTTGCCCAGACCTGAAATTAGTCAATAGTTTCCTGTACAATGTAACAATCAATAAGATTGAAGCAGTTGTACATATTTTAACAGCAGCCAAGACAATGTTTTTTTGCAATAATATTTAAAATAGGCTGAAAAATATGTGTAATACAGTATTCCAATTTATAACCCTAATACTGGAAAGACAAGTAAAAATTAATTAAGTAATTGTTCAAAGATTTGATATGTTATAAATTTACGAAAAAAATTATTAAATTAGAAAAAATCGTTTAGTATTTAATTTGGTTTGAAAGGCGAGAGAAGAATTTTTTATTAATTTACTACAACTACAGTAAGTTTACACTTCTAAGTAAAGTTACTGTGTGTCAGAAACTATTCTACTGAAACCATTCTGCTACTGGCATGCAGTTTACAAGTAATAGAACACTATATCAGCAGGTCCAAAGGTTTTGTCCTTTTCAGTCTTCGTACGACATCCCTGTTGTCCAACATCTCCGACCGAAGCATTCTCATGCTTTGGATTCTTCATTCCTGCTTCCCCGCCTCAGCTGTTACTTCTTCTTTGACTGTAAACACACCAAGACCTCTGTGAATGCAGTCATTACGAATGTACCACGGAGCGTTGACAATGCTTCTGAGTACTTTATTTTGAAATTTATAAATGATTTGAACATTAGTCTTCTTGGCGCAGCCCCATAAAGACAGTTCAGACGTCCAAACTGGCTTTAGTAATAATTATCAACTTGTTGTACAGTCTTAACTAGGAATGTCTACCAAGTAGCAAGTACATTTTTCTGTATTTGCTATTTAGTTTTTGCCTTTTCATCTTTACATGGGCCCTCCAGTTTAATTTCTCGACAAGGTGTATTCCTAAGTACTTTATCCCTTTTTCATATGGTACCGTTTCCGTATTGATAATTACTGGCAAGTTCACAATCCTCCTATTTATAAAATTTATATGGGCTGATTTATTCTCATTCAGTTTTGTGTGCCACTTCTTGGTCCATTCAGTGGTACCGTCAAGAGCTCTTTGCAATTTCTCTGTTGCTTTGCCTACAGAGTCTCCCACAGCCAGAATAGTAGCAATGAATACAGCAGAATAATATTCTGTATTCATTGATAGTAGTGTCATCAGCACAAGTAGCGATTGTTACACGCTGATACTGCGGCATGTCTAGTGTATAGCAGGGTATAAGATCGGGCCCGCGAGAGGAGAATAATAAAGCTTAATGGCTTAAGGCGAAGTTAGGGCCATTTAGCCGTCATCTCTTTAAATTAACCTAGAATACTGGAATACATTTTTGGCTCCAATTACTTAAATTCATAATTAAGAAAAATACATACAAAATAATGCAAACAAAAGTTGTATAAACAAAGTGGAATTAATAGTAATCACTTTGAAACAAAATAAACTCTGACAATTAAATTCTATATAATTTTATATAAATATATACGTAAAAAAGAAATATCAATTATGACTGTGTTAGATAATAATAATATAATTATAAGTATGAAATAAAATAAAATAAAATAAATGTTTATAAAAAAGAAAGACAATATAAGGGACAGTGAGTTCAAAGGCTACGCAAGCGCTATTAAATGTTTTAGTAATTATCTCAGTTCCATGCTTGGGAAGAAGTAAAAATTCCCAAGCATTAATATGAGATTTCCCAGCTCTATTAATATAAGTAAGAACTAGGGGGGTTTTCTCCCTGCTGGCTCCACTCACCAACTCCCACCCCACCTCTCTATAGTAAAACTTTATTATAATATGTTAATATTATAATAATTATAATAACGTATTATTATATATTATGTATCGTCTATTATCTAGACCAAAGTCTAGAACACTGCTTGGTTGTGTAGGTCGGCTTTAAAAAGGACCGCAAGTGTTGCCTGAAGAGCGTGTAATTATTTCGGGTGTCCGTAGCCGCTTTTGCAAGCACAGATAACTTCCCAATGGGACTTTGGTTAGAGAGACTACGGTGGAGGTTCTATCCTCTTTTCCGCGAATGAATTTTCGTGTAGGCTACGCTGTGTTGATGCAGGTGATTGTAAAGTAGAACAGATTTTTATTGAATTACAAAGTAAATGAATTTATTCCTGGTGACACAGCCTGGCGGTCGGCGCAACTCCCCCACTAACGTCAGCGACTCTCCTTTTGCCTCCCTTCTCTGTGGTTTGCCGCTTCGGCACTTGTCCGGCCAATTCTCCCGCAGTTCTAGGCTCAGTAGGCTACTTCGTTCTCAAGACTGGTGAAGCTGGTTCTCTATAGGCAGTGTTCGCTTTGTTGGTTCCCTTGGCAGTGGTCGCTTTGTTGGTTCCCTTGGCGGTGGTCACTTGTTGGTTACGTATTTATTCTATTCTCATTACTTTATATTATGAAAAGAAGAAGTAGAAAAACTTTTTTTAAATAATAGAGGGATGCATCTTCTCGTAGTTTGTCAGTAGACTTTACTTTTGAGTTAAAACAAACCTTTCTGTCAAATAACAATACTATCCAGTTAGCCCATTAAAACTGAAATGATATTTATTTGTTTGCCTAAGCAATTACTTTTTTACGAACCACCATAATATGTCAGTTTCAGGCATTAAGTTTAGTGTAACACCGAATAAACAAAATGTAAAAGTCAAAGAAATACAATTTATTAAACCAAGAAAACCTGAAGCATTTTTATTAATGCTGTATGGGAACCTTGTAAATTTATTGGAATAATACCATGGTAAAGCACAATTTTTGTGTAGTTCCCAATTAAAAACTGCAATCGTACATGATTCTCTAGCTTATCCCCTGTTTACTTAAAAAACGTAATTTTTCGTTTTTTGTAATGTAATATGTTATTTTAAGTGGTGTGTTTAATACCTTTGTAAAAAGTTTTTATTAACGAAAGATTAAATAGGCTAAAAGATCACCACTGTTTTAAAAGTAGACCTATTTAAACTCACATAAAACGATTTATTTAATAACTTATTTAATTTTGTCATACAACCTTAATAATGATACGACCTAGAATGTTTAATATATTGTGGAAAATTAAATTTGGGACAAAAATTGTTGCCTAACAGTTTTGCTGAGATATCTATTATAATTTATGCGAAGATAGATGATTAGATAATTTTAAAATAGTTTAATATAGAACAAGCAATGAAGAGTAAATACATGCACATGAATATCTATTTAATTATTCATGTAATCTGATTGGCCAACTCCCCTCCTCCCAAACCTAACGTTCCGTATCTCTGTGGTTTGTTGAAATATTAATGCCAATAGTATTGACACCGTGGTCTTGTAATTATTAATAATTCTGTCGCCTATAAATTATGTGTTTTACAAACAGATAAAGTTTACAAATTTTGTTTTAAACAGTGCTACACAAATAAAATAAAATTGAAAAATGTAGATTTTAGTTAATGTAATTAGATTTGCTGATAGTGTTCATAAAGTCCCTTTAACCCTCTTTATTATTTTTGTTATTGAAAATAAGTTAACAAAACTTTGTACATATCTTGTGTTGCATAACAGGACAAACATATCTGACACTGTATGATTTTGGGGGGCTTAGGGCAGTAATGGGGGTTAAAAATTTCAAATATAAACGTAGGTCATGTCATGCACCATTGAAAAGCTTATTAAGGGGGTTTGGAGGGTTTAATAATTATTTTTTTTCAATTTTTTGTTTTTAATGTTTTTGTTATCCTTAACATCTTAGAATTAATTTAAGACCAACTGCATACATATCTGACATGTAGAAAAAAAGTTATTAAACTTTTTATTAATACCTGACCGGGCTAAACAAACGATTTTTCTGGGTGTTTTCACACAGTTTTTTATTTCTACACATAATTTTGTATAAAATGTTATTTTTCTAATCAGAATTGAAAAAACATTATATTAAGACACAAATTTATTATGAAATGACATTTTTTGACTAACAAATGCAAGGTTGTTTACTAAAAATTTATTTTTTACTGGTTTTTTTTTAGTAAATATATATATATATTTAGGGAAAGATAGGACCCTCCAAACCCCCTTAAAAGATAAACACATGGCGCAAAATAGACTTTAATATCTTACTTCGTTCCAAAGTTATGGGCAATCAAAGTTCTGGAAAATGATATTGTTATCATACAGCAGGTAATTCATTTGTTAATATTTTTGTATTTAGGTGTAGTTTTGATTTTTAAGTACACCCATATAGTTGAATTTCGTGTAAAAACGCAATTTTTTGAGAAAATATAAATTAAAAGTTGAAAAATTTTAACATAGGGTCTTATGGGTTGCCATGTTGGTTACAAAATAACAACGAAATAGTAAATAAAGCAATCAAAACAGCTGTTTATAAACAAGCCATGAAATTGAGTACTATCCAAAATCAGCTGTCCATTGGATAGTTTTTAATTACTGTTACAAAAATAAGCTAATTAATACTGTTTTAACACGTTAGAATTATAATAAATTGGGCCAGATTTAACAATTTATTTTGTAAAAAAAAATAAATTGCCAAAAATGGATAAATTCTAATAGTAAATTTTGTAATATAGGCCTGGCTCATTTCTGAAACATAGTATTGAGGTTATGTTTACTACTGTATATTTAGGCCTGGTTTAAAAACTTTAGTTGACAGAAGATAGTAGAACTAGGACTAAAATCGTAATGAAAGCCACTCACGTTTCTAAAGCATGTATTTGAGGTTATAATTAATCTTGTAATTACTGTAAATATATTTAAGCCTGGTTTCATAATTTTACAAACCGATGTACAAACGAGCCAAAGATTAACGAGATTCTTTAGCGAATTTTTCAACTGCGAGCGAAGCGAAGCAGCCATCTGAGGCCGAAGGCCGAGGCGGGGTTGGGATGCGAAGAGTCCAGGGGCAGAGCCCCTAGTAACATTTACAAGACAAAATTGTGGTTATAATTGTTTTATTAACATTAACGAATATGTTTTATAATATTTACAATACATATAATTGTTTTCTTAACATTAACGAACATGTTTTATAACATTTACAAAACGTACAATTGTTTTCTTAACATTAACGAACATGTTTTATATCATTTACAAGTACTATAATGTATTAAAAAAATATGTTAAATAGGTATAAATTTACCTGTATACGTCTTATTCAATCCTGTATTATGTTGCTTGATGTGACTACTGCAGTTTCGGGTTACCCCATCTTCTGGTCACAATAATTCATATCACATAAAAATACACTGTTAAATAAAACTATTTCTCTTACTAGTGAGATCGTCGTAAAACACAATTAACGAAACACGAAAACACAAAACACAAAACACAAAAAACGCACAAACAAATGTCACTAATTATGTACATCTTGCACGGGCGAAGGTAGGCTGCCTACTGAACTTTATCCGGCTGTCGTACGGGAATTGGAGTTTTTAGCATGTTGCGGTAGGCAAACGGAAGTCTGCTTTTTTATTTTATTTCATTATTTTCCACGTTAATCAATGTGTCAAACAGTATGTTGGATGGGAATGACACTTTATGGCTTGATAAATGTTGATTTCAATTTTTGAAGCTCTGTAAATGGCGAAAATATAATGTATTGTTTCGTAACATTAAAGAACTATTTTATAACATTTACAACACGTATAATTGTTTTCTTAACATTAACGAACATGTTTTATAACATTTACAAGACGTATATTTGTTTTCTTAACATTAACGAACATGTTTTATATCATTTACAAGTACTATAATGTATTGTTTCGTATCATTAAAGAACTATTTTATAACATTTACAAGA
>JAGFPH010001048.1:281611-301606 GCA_018207615.1 Philaenus spumarius
AAATAATATTTATCTTCAAGTTGAAATATATCTACGCCAATTTTCTCCCAAGGTGACTTTGGAAGTTCATGTAACATTAAAGGCTCTTTTTGATAATTCTTTGAATACATATTACAAGCTTCACATTTAGATACAAAATCTTGAATTTTACTGTTTATGTTTGGCCAATATATTACATCTTTAGCTTTGAGTTGAGTTTTAACTATACTACTATCTGAATAATGCAAACGATTTAACATTTCATGTCTTATTGATTTAGGTATTACTATTGATGTACCTTTAAATACTATTTCTTTATTTATGGTAAGCTCATCTTTAACATTCCAGTAACTTCTGATTTGTAAAGGCAATATATTTTTGTGATTAGGCCAACCATCTAATATATATTTTTTTAATACAATAAATTAGTTCATTATCACTATTTTTTAATATCTTTATTTTTGTTAACTGTATATTTGAAATTTCTATGTTGCTTAACACAAAATTTACATGAGTTTCAAGCTCTTTATCAATATCTATGATTACTTTATCGTTTTCATTTTTATCATATGCTCGAGATAATGTATCTGCTATATACAATTCTTTACCTTTTTTATAGATTAAATGAAAATCATATTTTTGTAGTTTTATCAACATTCGCTGAAGGCGAGGTGAGCTAGACTCTATATTTCTTTTGACAATTTTATTGATACTAATGGTTTGTGATCCGTTTCTATTGTAAACTTAGTTCCATATACATACTGATCGTTCACATCCATACAGGACAGCTAGTAATTCTTTTTCTATCTGAGCATAAGATTGTTGAGTCTGATTAAGCGCCTTAGAGGCATATGCTACAGGAAGATTATTCTGTAATATTACAGCTCCTAATCAATCCTTAGTGACATCTACCGATAACACATTGGGACTCTTTAATCAACTAATATTGTAATACCGGTTTTTTAGTTAGTACTTTTTTAATAGTGTTAAACGCATCTGTATGCTCATGCACTAATCAAACTCCACATCTTTTTTTATTAATGACCTTAGAGGTGCAGTTAGGTTAGATACATTCGGTATAAATTTACTAATATAATTTACTACCCCTAGAAATCTTTCAACTGTTTTCTTATTGTTAGGTATTTCCATTTTAATAATCGCTTTTGCCCTACTATCATCAATTGTTATGCACTGTTCACTTATTCTATGACCTAGATATTTTATTTCTTTAACACCTATTTTACATTTGTTTATATTTAGTTTTACATTTTCTAATCTTAGTTTATTAAGTACAGATCTGAGTATTTTGTCATGTTCTGATTTATCTTTACCCCATATTATGATGTCGTTTACATATACTGAGACACCTTCAATATTTTCCAACATTTGAGTCATTTTTTGAGCAAATATTTCACTGGCTGAACAAATACCATATGGCAATCTTAAAAATGTATATCTGCCAAATGGTGTATTAAATGTACACAACTCGCTACTCTTTTCTGTTAGTTTAACTTGCCAAAATCCATTTTTTTGTATCAAGTGTACTAAATAGTTTAGCCCCAGTTAATTTGCTAGCTATTTCCTCAAATGATGAAATTTGAAAATGCTGTCTCATAATTACTTCATTTAAATCTTTGGGATCCATGCATAACCTTAATTCTCCATTGGGTTTTTTAACTATTACTAAAGAATTTACCCATTGAATAGGTTTTTCCACCTTTTCTATTATATTCATTTTTACAAGATTATTTAATTGTTCTTTTAAAAGTGGTTTAAAAAAAATTGGCACCTTTCTAGGCGCATGCATTTTTGGAGTAGCATTTTCTCTTAATTGTATCTCTTCCCTTAATACATCCAATCCCTTGAAATAGATCATTATATTCACTAATTATGATATTACCATTTAACTTACTATTATAAAATTCACAACTACTATTTACAATTTTTGTTTTTTCTATTGCACCTAACCTTCCTTCATTTTTAATTGAGCATTGATTTACTCTTTTAATCAGATTTAATGCTATACAAGATTTTAAGCCTAATATACATGTATTATCCGGCTTTACAACATAAAAATCAAGGTTATTTATTGAACCTTTAGTGGTGCAAGGTAATGTACAAGTGCCTAACACATCTAATATTTGTCCAGTGTAGGACGTTAAATTTTTCTTTGCTGGTATTAAATTGTGTAAATCATAATTTATGTACTTTAAAATGTTTGAGTTTATAAGATTTACCTGTGCTCCAGTGTCCATTTTGAACATAACCTTTACATTTTTAATAAAATTTTCAATTAACCAATCATGACTTTTTTCACTTTGGATTTCACTTATAGAATCTAGAAATAACGCTTCACAACTTTCCACTATATTTACACTTTTGCTTTTACACTGTGACGCAAAATGATTAA
This sequence comes from Philaenus spumarius, assembly GCA_018207615.1. Lineage (NCBI taxonomy): Eukaryota > Metazoa > Arthropoda > Insecta > Hemiptera > Aphrophoridae > Philaenus > Philaenus spumarius. Next base: position 284,001 of record JAGFPH010001048.1, read on the forward strand.
ACTGTGTACAATTAGCAAATTCTTTTCCGAACGCTGAACATTTTTTATACACGTGATTATATCCACACTTGTCACATGTCCTCTTGTTTTGGTCGTTTCTTATATTATTGGATCTTTGTTGTTGAGAATGTCTTTTGTGGGACGGCGGGTCGAATGAACTTCTGCCGCCATCTTGTTTACTGGATTTCATGTCCGTCTTCCTAATACTTATCTTGCTTATGTCATCCGTTTTGTCCGTACTTGAACATTATCGGCAAGTTGAGACTTGGTCCTTTAGCCGCTCTACATATTTCTATTGCTTTGTTTAGGTCTAAATCTTTTATTCTAAGCAAACAATCCTTAATATTTCTCTCTCTTATTCCTAAAACAATTCTATCCTTAATTAAACTGTCTGTGAGTGTTCCAAATTCACAGGAGCTACTTAGATCTCTTAAATCTGTGACGTAATGGACGATTGATTCACCATATTTTTGTTCTCTAAGAAAAAATAAATGTCTTTCATATGTTACGTTTTTCTCTGGCAAAAAATAATCATCGAATTTTTTAATTACGATTTCTATGTCTTTTTTTTCATTTTCTAAGTATGTGAAGTTATTGTATATTTTTATATCTCTATCTCCAATCGAGTTTAATAGTAATGCAATTTTATACTCACTGTTTTCTGCTGTACTTTTACTCGCAATTATATAAATTGAGAATTTCTGCTTGTAGAATGTCCAGTTTTCACCCATATTTCCTATCCGTGATATCTCTGATGGTGGTTTAACGCTGTGACTAAATGTTGAAACTTGCATCGCCATCGTTGATGCCACGTCACTTTTTACTTCCGCCATTTATTCATAACTTACTGTACTTAATCTTATCTTCTAAAGCAAGAGATAATTGTCTGTCTGCTAAATGGATCTGGAATCTCCGTCTAAGGATTTTTGATTTTTTGATTTTATATGGGGCTTTTGGCCACGAGAAATCGATTGGAAATGGTCACCAGTCTGGGAAAATTCGTTTTCTACGTCTTTTTATTAAATTAAAAAGTTAAATTTGTCCATTTTAAACAATACAAAGCACAGCTGATGCAAATGTTTTCAATGCCATTACAATAATCATCTGTTTTCTTTTAAACTGTATTTTATTAGAGGTTAGCCTAATGTTGTATCTATTTATAGTTACCATGGAAACGAATACTTCTGCTAAATAAACATACCCTTTATTTAGTTGTTTAATGTTATAGGCCTAACCTAAACGATGTTCACGGAAATTTGCAATAATAGTTATTGACGTGAGCGAACTAGGCTCTGCTTATAATCGAGCTTTAGCTCGGTCTCCTGGTACTATTATTTATAATAAACTTTTTCCACCGAGTTACTGTACTTAATATTATTTTATAACAAACGTTTTCACCGACTGCGCTATGTGATGTTACTGGAATATATAAAAGACACACGTCTTTACAGTTTGACTATTTTATTGAGACTGACTCTCTGACCGTACAAAGTTCATGTCTGTAGGTAAATAGGCCTACAACATTCTTATCTTATGAAAGCCTACACTGAACCAACACAAGTCATGTTTCAACCCACACAAACCAATTAAAACTTGCGTTAAGGAATTGAAAATAAGAAAAACCTATGTTACATCCTAATTAAAAATAAATAAGACATATAGTAGGCCTATTTATTGATAATACACGATAATTGATAGTGAGTAACTTTTTGGTTAGGTTTTTGATTAAGTGTACACCCGAGCCTTACTGGTTCTTTTAATCTTTATTATAACTGTTGTTATAAAATACACGAAATAATTTGATTTGAACATTTAACATTATTTACCATCTTAGTATTGAGTTTAATCCTAAACTTGTATTATAAATAAAACATAACATTTTATGTTTTTAGAAGGTTCCATCAGGGGTTGGCGTGCGGAGCTCGCAGGGGTCTCCCCTAGTAAATAACTAATTCTAATTGGCGATTTAACTAAAGTCACTGTACAAACTATTCGTTTAATAATTAAATACCGTTAATACTTTAAAATATAATTCAGAACAGGATTAAAATTTGAATCAGCAATTTGAAAAATATAAGCCTTTTAAAAGTATTGGTATTGGCCTGGGATCGATATTTAATGCTTAAATATTTGGTGGGTTATTTTATAGGCATTATAAGATGGCCATTGACTCTCTCATGACAACCGGAATATGAAGTCAGTGTGGAAGAGATGAAAACAGTGCCAGTAAGTTCGAAACACCCAGGCAGTACTAACTGAAGTCTTTGTAGCCGAGATTACAGCAAAGAACAGATTCAGCGTGTCCAAGCAGAAACGGTGACAGTATTTCCGTAAACTAAAAGGCTAATCAGTTACAGACAAGTCAAATATTTACAAAATTTACAGAGCAAACGTCATGATATGTAAATTTAATGTATTGTGGTAAACAGTTTAGAACTGTTAGACAGGTTGTCTTCCATACAATTTATGCATGGGTTTTGCCTACAAGGCGAAGAAACTTATACAGCAATATTGAGAGGATTAAAGTTTATTAAGGCAATATAAGTAGAGAGCTAATTAAACAAATTTGCCAAATATATCGTTTACGCTCTGACTTCTTCTTAACATGCGCATACACAGTTTATTGGTTTTGTTTTCAAAAATTTTTTGTGATAAATATTGATAGTAACCCTTTAATACTGTTAATAGGCCTACTTATTTATTTACCATCTTTGATACTTAATTATATTCGAGTAGTTTTATTTCATATAGGCTAAACATTATGACAAAGTATGAAATGCAGTAAGACTGTATCATTTCATTACATTCAAGTCTTAATGAATTTCACTTGTTATTTGAGAAATCACTTAATGTTTTAAGATTTATTTTGTTTAGTATCCAAGTTACGGTTGTTAATTAACCATAAGTTACCTTATATGGGTTCCGCCATGTGACGTCTTTCTTGGTTTGCACTAACGCTTTTCAGAGCCTATGCTGCATCCTCAGAGATTATCCCTCAATTGAGTTCGTCAATACATAACAATTCAAAACACAAACAAATAACATTTACATAAATACATAAAACACATGGGGACACAAACGGTCCACATCGTTTCAATGCAATCGGACAACTAACGTCTCATATCTATAACTTTGCAGTATTGTTTATTTAAGTATCTTGATGGCCGTGTCATATATTCGAAGAAAATTCAATTTGTCGTTCAATATTACATGTTTATTATCTTTAAAAGCTTTATAAATTTCACATTGATCGATTTTCTGCAAATAAGCACTGGTTCCAAATTAGTCACACAATATGTACATGAATGGTCTTTGTCACGAGGAGGCGTGCGTAATTTTATCTAAACCATTTCTTTAAACCTTTGATAAATTGTCCTTTTCGACCTGTATGTAATTTATTGCAATGGTCACATTTTAATTTATAAATTCCGGTTTCAAGCTATAAAGGTATGTCCTATTTTTGGCTGAACAATTTCTTAATATTATTGTTAGTTCCAAATGTGATAGTGAGATTGCGTTTTTTAAAGTTATTGGATAATATTTGGGTAAAATGTTTTCGTATGAACTTCTTATGAAAATATACTTTTTTTTAGTTTTTATTGGTCTTGTGGATTTATTTTGCTTCTTTGTTAATATTTTCTATTCTTCGAATACAATATACGACATGGCTATCAAGATCCAAGATACCGATCTTAAATAAATAATACTGCAAAGTTATAGTCATGAGCATTTATGTTTATTTTTATCCAGAATTGTAGTGTAACTTTGCATAGATGAAACTTAATTTAATTTTGGTTTTTAATCTTAGATTGAAGCATGGTTCCTCTATTAAAAGTATTTTCTTTTTAAATATAACATTACGATTTTGAATACACCTAACATTTTATCATCGATACAAATTGGATGCTTCAGTTATGTAATAGTCATGGTAATTTCAAAACACTCAGGTAAAATATCATCCTGCGTGCTCAACATATTGGTTAGTCCGGTTACAACAATCGCTAATTAAGGGAGCGTCATGGTTTCGTGTAGAGAAGAAGGTATAATTATTGTTTATACGATAAGAATAACTTTGAACACTTTATAAGAAATATAGATCTAGGAAACACTTACGCTAAGAAGTCAGGTTAGGATAAATAGATAGGATAAAATTAAATAGTTAATTAAATAAATGGTACAATATAGTTTTCAAACATTTAGGTCATAGAATATATAAAATCCAATTGTCTCGATGGAAACTGTTTGTCTATGGTACATTGTAGCGAAAAAAATGCAGCGATGTTTACAAGTCAATCTACGCATGTGTTTTTTTTTTGTATTTGTAGACAAGGCGATGTAAACGTATACAGAAATATTGAAAAAATTAAAGAAGCAGAGAGCTAAGGAAACAAAATTGTCACATTTATCATTCACGCTCTGGCTGTTTCTGAACTTGTGCATAGACAGTTTGTTTCTTCTAATGAATATTGTGAGAGTAAAGCTTTAATAGTGTTAATATTTAGTTTATATTTAAGTGGTTTCATTTCATGTAAAACATAAGCATTACGTATAAAATACAGTTAGCCAATATATGAATACTGTAACTGTTTCTTTTATATTTAGGTCTCAAATCTCCCATTTAACTTTCACGTCTTTACAACTTTCGCGAGTTGGAAAAAATAATCCAAATTAAGTTTAATAAATACATTTTTGGCCAGTTACAATTATCTACCAAATGTTAATTAGAGCTACAACCTTAAAGTAATATTAAACAAATATTAAATATATTTAAAGCGAAATAATACAATTAACTTCAATATCTTTAAAAACAAATATCTTATTAGATAGTCACAAAATTGTGTATAAAAGTGTTATAGTTTGACCAGTAGCTTCTAGAATAAGTCGGCATTATAACCGTTGAAAGTAGTTTAAGTATATAAACATTATAATTCATGAGAATCTTTGTTGACATTTTATTCCATCAAAATATGCAGGGATAATTTGAAAACTCTCAATTTAATTTATTTGAATGTTAATCAGTTTTAAATAGAAGATTGAAATATGATATGATCCATTAACAATTTGTTTAATATAATATAATTTTAACTGTACAATAAACCTCCAAATAATTTTACACCATTGATATAAATTATATGTTTTTACTGATAATAGTCCTGGTTACCACCAAACTTTTCATTTGCTAAGCCTATCTTATATTTATAGGCCTATGTTTGGTTGAAATTTACAAACGAAGTCTGCAATTTTTCGTAATTTCAAGTGAATTTACTCGGGCATACAGTTCTCTATTTGTAAGTAAATTAAATGCAATTCTAAATAATACAGAATTGATATCAATGCTAGTTGATTTTAATTCGAAATCAGTCAGTATTTACACTGCTAGTACAAATATACACAAAGTATCATAATGCTTGAAATAGTAAATTACTATTACACACTCCATATTAAGCAAATGAATCATTATAACTTTGGTTTATAAGTATGTAAATGATTCTGGAAATATTTAGTCATTGTCACTCATTGCTAACCTTTAAAATATTATTTTTATTTAGTCTTACAGTTTGAATTAATCACAAACATGTTATGCACTTTTATGAACCCGATGAACGAGGGTGTGATGACATAACGTGTTGAACATTAAAAACTGAGCTTACATAAATGTGTTGCAATATGTGTGTAATGTCTTAGTTTGGGGGCTCCATCAGATTCGATTTTCGAATCAATATTAGCTTGGCATGAGATATGACTAAAGCCACTTGGTTGAAATAATTTCAGAGACATTTTATGAGTTTGAATAAAAAGTATAAATGATAGTAAAATATTTTACATGACATTTTGATGGCTACACTTTTATCTTACATTTCGTATTTTAATTTAATTTTTTAATAAAGTTGGCATTTTAACGTTGATACTATTTTGACATGAAAATTGAACTCGGGAAACTCAAAAAATTATTCAATACAGTTTCACAACATTTAATTTTTAAATTGACTCTTTGAATAAATTTTACTTAATGATAAGTTACAATGAATTTTCTAAGCTAACTACACCCAAATACTTTAATTACTATTTATTTAATCTATAATGTTGCTAAAGAAGTCTACCATGCGGCCTCTTCAATATTTAATACAGAGTGATAAAAAAGCCACCTCTTAAAAATTAAAAAAATTGTTGCACATATCACCTTCGTACTTTCAGAAACCTATTCAAGTAAAAAAAATATTTTATTACGATTTAAAAAGAATTATCCGCTATCTTGAATGTAACTTTGTTTTTTTTAATGGGAAGGTGGTCATGTAACACATAATTTCTATGTTAAATTTCTCAAGAGAAAACCAACGGTGAAATTTTCACATCCATATCTTTAGCTAATTAAAAATAGCGGCGAAAAAACCAACAAATCGTGTTTTCCGATTTTGCCCCATTTTTTTTTAAATATCAACTATTAGTCTTTTTGAATTTTGAATTAAATAAGCTTTCAAACGATATGACACTCAACAATATTTGGGAGTATTTGGTTGAACCACTAGAAATCAATTTCGAAAAAATCAAAATGGCTGTAACTTAAATATTTTAAATGGCGAGGTAGATCATGTGGCATTTTGTTTTAAAGGTCTATTTAAAATGAACAAATAGTTCTCAAATAGGTCTCTTATAGTTAGCTAGAAATAAATTAAAGTAATTGGTTTAAGTAGACCTACGATTAAAATGTATTATCTTTGTTTTGTTTTCCAAAACGTATTTCCGGCCTTTATATAAAATATTAAATTATAGGCTCTGTATATTTACCACGTTGAAACATGGAATCAGTTAAATATAGTTTGTTGTTTGTATGCTTAAGTTGTTGTATGTTCTTTTGATAAAAAACATTAAACAACGATCCAAACATAAAATAGCTGATTTGCTGCATTAGCTTTATTATTTCAACAAAAATTAAATAAATAAATATTTAAACGTGTTCAGCTAATGTACAGTATAATATGCAAGTGTCTACTGGTTCCCTATGCTACGTATTAACACAGAGAGAATAGAAATTATTTTCTCTCTCTTACACTGCTGGTTAGAGCCGGAGGTGAAGAACCGTTTCCATTCTCGTCTCGATCAGGCCAACTAATGCTACCTTGGCTAGAGAATGTATATATATACACTCAGTATGCACTTCATACTGAATGTGTATGACGCAATTCTCCTACTCTATCCTTTCAATTTGCAGTTGAAGCCAGAGAAAGGGTAGCGATAAACTCTTCGTCCGATCCAGGCCAATTTTGCCCAACAACGCCTACAAAAGTTTCACGACAAATAAAATTTGAACTTTTTTAAATTTTTTCGTCGCTTGTATGCTGAAATCTCAAGTTGCCATATTTCAAGTTTCTACCTCATCTGGAGGTTGGTAAGTTTTAATTTCCTTGAATAAGTGAGCTAAGTGGTATATTACAGTAAATGGATTTTATTTGTTTAAACGTTAACTCTTAATACATACTATGAAACAGTTTGCAGCGGTAAAATATATACAGTTTAGAAAGACGTATGTTTCATATTGCTTCTGTAAGCAAATGAGAGAAACACTTATCGTGGTAGTTGTTTAGTAAGATACTTCATTTAACAACATTTCTATTGTCATTTCTATCTCAACTTATTTATCTTATCTCAAATTATCTCTTCCTGTGTCTAAGTTCCTGTGTCTAAGTTCCTGTGTCTCCTGTATTATCACTATAAAGGGAATGGTAGCGAGTTTTGAATATCTACAGCTTTTAATAAAAAAAAAATGTGAAATCCACATATAGAAGGCATTTTGCGTTATGCAATTCAGGAAGATTGTACAGCAATGCCAAATAGCATTCTTCATAAATACTGATTGAAAGTTTTGCTGAAACAAGTTGTTCGTGGGAAATTAAAATCACAGGATCTCCACGCACTTCAAAAGAATTTGAACATAAAAGGTTTGTTTGCAGTTTCACATAAAACGATGTATAGTTCTTTTTCAAAACTTGTGTGTTATTCTTTTTAAAAGACACAATTACAGACTAAACTTACTTAACTTAAGGTTCCTTCATGTTTCAGAAACATGACACTGACACCTTTACGTTTTGGAATAGCTTAGAATAACTTAGGTTATTTGCATGTAGTTATAATTTGTTACAACATGTACTCTAGAAAACAAAGATAAAATTCAGTTTATTAACTTTGCCTACCTACTAGACAATATTTCACTAAAAGTTTGAGTCATCCAATTAACTGTATTGGCAATCACGACCCTGTGGAAATATTATTGAAATGGTGCCAGTGGTGTACCACTGTTGAGTGACATACCAATAAGTCGTAATTTTAATTAGTTCAATAAACCAAATAAAATATTTTGGCGTAGTACCAATCAAATACATGGAATGATTCGTTATCCGAGTCCAAATTTAGTATACGTGAATTGTGAATCTCTCTGTATTAAAATTTTCATTTAATCGTATTGTCCTTACTACAGTTTTGCACTAAACAAAATAAATCAAACAAATAATGCATGCAAAGTATATTTATTTTTAGACAATAAATTTCAAATTCCAACCAGCTGTTACATAAATAAAAACAGCTAAATAAAAACTTTCATCAGATAACTATACAACATTTTATTCATCCAAGTTTTCTGGTGTTTGTAATGACTACATGCTTGGCCAAAGAAAGTAAAACATATAAAAGCTAAATTGTGCACAAATATAACAGCAATAATGCTGGTTTTTATTACACATTTCAATAAGAATATCTAGTATAAAAATTTCGTTGTTAAGTTTAATCTTATAATTAAATAATGTGGGGTGTTTTTAAAAATAACTTATTAATCTGGCGGACTAAATACGAATCCACTACCTCGCGATTATTATTTTACCAAGAGATTAACTTTAAATAGATTTTAGTTTTACCCCATTTATAAAACTGGGAACAAATATACTTCTTTGTTTCCTTCTGTCGATATAAATCCAAAATTGTTTGTCTTATTTTACCAAAATAAATAATTAATTATTAAAATTGTTTCGTGAGTTTATAAGGAAAATATATTAAGACCATCGTAGTCTTTTTGATTCCAAGTTTAAATTGTAATAAACTACACGTAGTGTGTACAACAAATTATAGTGTGTTTCTTATGAATTATATTTTTACTCTTAATTTAGTTTTTTTTTACAAAGATAAAATAATGATAAAGTGTAAAATCCTGCTGTTAAACTTCTATCTGTTTAAAAAAGAAATGATTAAAGAGATAAATTAGTTTGTTTAAATAGCTTTTAGCTTAACTAAACATTCGATTTTAATGAAATACAAGCTGCTGTGTTAAGCACTGCACACGGGTAAACAGTTTTATACTAATTAAACGTTTTTCAAAATGGAACTTTGAAACAGTGGAAATGTTTGTTAAAAGTCAACTATTTGGTGCCTGATTTTGAACATGTACTATAAAATACCTGTACGATAAAGTCTCAATTTTTATATCTGATGACTTATATACCTAAATTTAAGTTAACACCGCAGAAGGCGTTTGCAAGGGGACAATTTTTAAGTAGGTTTGTTGCTTCTTTTTATTTTTTAATTAGCATTTCTCTATTTCAATTGTTTATTTTGAAAGTCTATTTTTTAACTGGATTATGCGTGTTAATCTAATTATGTCTGTAATTGCATCTAAAGGGGGCTGCGCCAGGGATGTAATAGAGTTGTACTGTACACATAAATAACAAAATAACTCAACAAACCATTTTATATAAAGCAAAACAGTAATCAAAAGGAATAAATAAATTGCAACATTGAAAACAACCACTAGAATGTTAGAAACAGAGTATGCATATTTATTATAGTTTTATTACAAAAACATTTTTAGTTAAACAGGTGTTGTAAAATAAGAATATCTCCTAATAATGCTCCTTTTATCGTATTTTATGCACAAGAAATATTGAGTCTGATTTCGTAATAATTGAGACTTATATAAATATTTAGTTACAAAAAATTTAATCTAAGACGGGAAAAAACGATAAGGTAAGAAACTTTAATTCAATATAATCTATATAAAAATATATAAACAATAATGTTTACTCAGTTACATTACATTCTTGCATTGTTCTGTACCTTATTCCATAAATGAATTGCAATGGTTTAATACAGAGGAACGAACTTATTGTATTTAACCTAAAGGGATAAGGCTAACGGTATTTTCCTTCTGCGTTTTCATCTCCTGCATTGACTTTGGTTTTGTACCATCCACAGTGTCTTCTGAAACACATACAAAGTAATAGCCCTTGGTATTATGGCTGAAGATTTCACCGGATATTCCAAATCATTTGCTCTTCTTTTTATCCATCGCTGAGGACATGACTGTGAAGAATATTTTTGTGCGATATTTTTGATTGGTATGATGCATACTCATTTTTAATTACACTCATGTGTTGATATTTTTTTCAGTAAAGATTTAAAAATCAAAGAAACAAAGATTCAGATTTTTACAAACACAACTAATACAACTATACAACTAATTTTACGACGGAAGAAATAAAATAGGCAGTTATTCCATATTTGTATAGATTACATTAATCCCATAATACAGTAATTTTTTTTACCTTCTGTCTTTTACATCTTGAATTTTATCTTATAACCTGCTAAAATCTGTCACTAAAATTCGTGTCCATGACAAAACTCGAGTATTTTGAAAACTAAGAGTTTCCAATTGGTAAATAGAAAATTTAAATAAACCAACATAGGCTATCATTTTTTATTTTATTAAATTAATATCATTAGGTGGATGGTGTATTTATTTTTTATATAGCAGAGTTAATTTTATGTATCATTACTTTATATTTACATTTATATTTATTATTATAGTGACAAATTGCTATTTTGATCTGCTGTTTTATAATTTATCCACTGAAAGTACTTAAACTAAAAGTGTGAAAGTAAGTGAGCTTTTTTAATCTATATAAATAAAATTTAAACACCACTGACTCACTCATCACGAAATTTCAAAAAACACAGAACGGATTGGAATGAAATTTGGTATGTAGCTTAGTCTAGGTCCTAAGAGCTCGCTAAGAAAGGTTTTCAAAAATTTCGAAATTTTATGAGGTTTGGGGGGGGGGGGGCAAAAATCCCCATAAAAAATACATATTATAATATATTTATTGATATAATTTTTTTGTTAATATACATTTAACTTTGATTTGTCTATCAGTGCAAAGCCGGATCGGGCCAGCTAGTTATACATAATATGTCTTTGTTCCCTTGCACACGGACTACACTTTACGCCATGATTTAACCATTTATTCTGAAGATACCTATTATGAAAATTTACTATCGTTGAAACATTTTAAAGTATTATTGAAAATTTTAAAGCGCAATGCTCACGGAACAAATACACCTCTAGTCGCAACCAACTAAAAGCTAAATATTAACAACATTTATTTTATTTAGGCCTATAAGTAGAGGGCAGGACACCTGAGCACAAAAGGGGAGGGGGGCCAAACGTGCTACTCTAAACCGTTGGGTGAGTGTGGAGTGGGTGCGGGGGGGTGGGGGTGGAGGTGGGGGTGGGGGTGGGAGTTGGTGGTGGCGGAAACGCCAGTAACAATCCTCTGTCCATTTCTCACTGTGTTATAACTACAGAGTAGAAATCACGCTTGCTTTATATAGCCGTCTAACTAGCACACAGGAAACGGATTGTAACATGGCAACCTGCCAAGATAATTTCACCATCTGGTTCACTGACTATCACTCTGGCCTCGATATCGCACATATTTGATACTAGTTTGTCTCAATCAGGGTATTAAAAATAAAAAACTGTTAAGATCTATATACGTTTATTCTTATATATATTTTATTACAATTCATAGTTTTTTTTCAGTTAACAGTAGCAATTAATATGTAAAGAAAATGTTTTATAAGTATAGTCTGATGTAGTCCACTATCCATCTTCTGCATATCGGACAATCGGCAAATCGGCTAACACATTGAGGGCAGAAGACATGTCCGCAGGGAAGTAGAGCAATGTTCGGTATGTTGAGTAAGCAGACAGTACAGGGACTCCGCATCTGGCTAGGATTGTTCACTTCGGGTTGCTGTAAAAACACACATCATTAGTATTTATATAATGAAGATTGTTCAATTTTGGTTGTAAGAAAAAAGCATCATTAGTAGTTCTCATAAAATACTCGACAATCATCAACAATAGACTTACACATGTATTGGTAGGTGGACGTCCAAATTGTTGTAAGGCGAATATACCATCTTCCGTTAAATCTATTAAATCCTGCCTCATCATTCTCCAAACATGAAGCGCAAACGTGCCGCATGTTCTGTAGTACGAAAACGACGCTGCTACCTTTAAATCGTTTACTATCGAGTTCAGAGCGGACAATGAATCTTCCAAAACCTCTAGCGTTGTATCTCGAGACGGCATCCCTTGAATTGGTTGACAAATGTTAGCTCGGTTTGGATGACCCGAAGTTGAAGAATAATCATTCCTAAGCTAAAAAAGAAAATACAGGTGTTATTATTATTATTATTATTAATTAAACATTAAGGTAGAGGAAAAACAGTTTTAGATGCTTACATAGTTCGCATGGCCGTAGGCCTGAAGGTAATGCATCAATCGACACATGTATTCATTTTGATCGGCTGCGGATGAAGAAGAAGAAGGTGACGCTGAAGGTAGATTCTCAACATGTGCAGAAGGTGATGCTGATGCCGAAGGAAGGTGTAGATTCTCAATGGACTCATCGGGTGAAGAAGAAGGTGATGCTGATTGAACGTTTGCCGAAGGAGGGTGTAGATTCTCAATGGACTCGGATAATGGGAATTCCACAATATCTGGCTCGTAATGTTCAATTTCTGGTATCTCGGGTCGAATATTGTTATTAACCATTTTAAACTGTAATTTGAGAATAACATTACTGAAAAATATTTGTTTGTCTTTAAATAATCTATACACTAAAACCAGTATCGAAACTAAACAACTGATAATGAAAAAGAGATGTTCAAAATCAATACAACCATAATCAAATCCTACAGTATTACAAGTCACTTTTGTTGAATAAATATTAAAATTTGCTTTCAAATGTTTTTGAATAGAAATCGGTAATTCAAGTTCTTCTATATTACTATTAGTAATTAGAACATAGCTCAAATAATGTTTTTGGTGATGAATTCAATCATAAACTGAAAATTATACTTACTTGAATTGTAATAAAAATATATAAGAATAAACATATTATGCTGCTGCTGTCTCCGTTACACTGGATTTACATTTGTATTTCCAGTTTAACGGATTTTCCTATGTGCTCGGTAACGATTAATTTTTTATCTTTTAAATCGCGTATCTGCGACTCGGTCAGAGTCTGGTAGCGTTTTGGTAAAAACACTTTGTTCGAGGTATCTTCTAATAAGTCGTTGAGAACGACTAATATGCTCGGACCATAATTGGTTTTTATGCGGCGGGCGTCTGCAATCGTATATTGCTTCCCGATGGTCAGACTTTTCAAAGAAACAAACTCGTTTTCTTGCGGAGCGATTGAGTTGAAAAAGTCAACGGTATTGACGGTAACCATACTCACTAAGAAGAAGAAGAAGAAGAAACTAACGTTGAAACAGACCCGACACTTAGATGTGTACCGATAGGAGACAGCTGATGAACTGATAATGGATAGTAAATGTAACACGCTTTTATACTAATTTCGAGGCCATACTGCCGCACTGGAATTCGGTCTCCGGTGCGGTGAATGCGAAAGATTCGTTCGCTTTTTCACGGATTTTACATGCAATTGAATGGGGATCGCAATCACATTGCGAGTCTAGTTTGCGTAGTGTGTGATTCACTGTCAAAGACCCTCTTACAATTTGTGCTACTTTCTCTTAGAACAACCGGCTAGAAGTGTCTTACACTTTCAACAACTTTGACCTCGTTTTACTATTTAGTGCCTGTTCGCCAAAACTTTATTCATTCTGCTCCGTACCACAGGTGAGTTAACATATTCGCTCTCTCTAGCTCTCTCTCTCTAAAATGTCATCTGCTTACATTTTGTCTACTTTGCAAACTTATGTAACAAAGTTTCGACTCTACGGTACTAAAATTGTTTTCAAATTCAATTCACCACCCGAAGGTGTGGAAGAAATTCAATGGATTAGACAAGGTTTGAACGAACTTGTAGAGACTATGACAAGTGAAACGACTGACGAAGACTATTTAGGGTTTACTTTTCGGAGCCTCAATTTAAAAAATAAGGATCCGGGATTCTTAGCTTTTAGGCCTGCATCGGAGGTGACTGCTGATATCATGTGGAAAATTTTTGGGGGTATTATACAGAGTAACGCCGAGGCTTGTACATCTTGCGACACATTTAAAGTAGAATGTACTAAAGTTAAAGTGCCGTTAGGTCGTGGGAGGGTTAGACCAGGACTATTTAATAATTTCAATGACGAGTGTAGAGGAAGAAACGGTATTGTAGTAATAAAAAACACAGACTCTCTGTGTTTACCGTGCTCCCTCGTAGTTGCTATAGCTCATGCGGAAAAAGACAAGGACTATAAACTTATACGTATGAATAGATGTAACAGACAGACTCTTCAAGCCCGACAACTTATGCTCGATGCCGGGGTTCAACTCACCGACGAGGGCGCGGGGGTGCAGGAGTTGCATCAGTTTCAAAATCATTTGCCTCTACACAAAATTACGGTGTACAGTTACGGAAATAAAGGTCGTGATATTTATTTCGAAGGCGATGTGCAAAATCCTCGATACAAACTAAATTTAATTTTTCACAATGGCCATTTCAACGTAATCACTAGTTTGACCTCCGCGTTCGCTTGCGGTTATTACTGCGAGGCGTGCCACATTCCTTTCAATAATCGTAATTATCACAGATGTTCCTCCACCTGTTACTCTTGCAAACGTTCCCCGCCGTGTTTGCTGGAAAACGACGGAATCTATTGCGGAGATTGTAACAGAAAGTTTATGAATAGAGACTGTTTTACATTTCATTTAAAAAATATTTGTAAAACTTTAAAAAAGTGTCCCGATTGCGAGAAAATGATTATGTTGAAAAAACGTCGTTCAAAGCACGTGTGCGGTGAAACTTTTTGTAAAGTGTGCAATGAATACATGGTACCGAACCACCGGTGTTACATGAAAGTAGATTATAGGGCGCCTATATCTAATGGATTTCTTTTCATTTTCTTTGATTTAGAAACCCGTCAAGATGAAATACTTGACACGGCCAACGTTCATCGTGTAAATTTGTGCATATCCCAACAGTACTGTTGGAAATGTATAAACGGTGATTCGTGTCAAAATTGTTTCGATCGTACTCGAGTTTTCAGAGATGACCCCATCAACGGCTTCATGTCGTACGTTATGGAGGTACGAAAAGCGTACAAAAAAGTGTGTATCCTGGCACATAACGGACAAGCGTTCGATTTTCAATTTCTCCTTAAATATGTGCTCGAAAAAACTCAATTCACTCCTAAACTGATTACACGCGGTACAAAGGTAATCCTCATGGAAATCGATAATGTTAAATTTATCGATTCTTTGAACTACATGCCCATGGCTCTGTCAAAACTTCCTAAAGCTTTCGATCTACCTCCGGAAAAAAAGAAAGGCTACTTCCCACATCTGTTCAACACATTGGCCAATGAAAATTATGTAGGTCCTATCCCCTCTAAAGAGTTTTACTGTCCCGACTCTATGTTCGACAAGAACAATAAAGAGTTTATCATTTAGCACGACGAGCAGATTCGTAACGAGTACGAATTCGACTTTCAAAAAGAAATCTTTGAGTACTGCCTTTCGGACGTAGACATTTTAGCTCAAGCGTGTATTAAATTCAGAGCCTCGTTTCTCAAAGAGTGTAACGTTGACCCTTTTCTAGAAGCCGTGACAATAGCAAGCGCATGCAACCTCGCGTTCAGACGTAATTTCCTGAAACCAAACACGATAGGAATCGTTCCTAAGAGCGGATACCGATCTGTCGACCTCCAGTCTAAAATCGCTTTACAATGGTTGACTTGGGAGGAGGATCAGAGAGGGATTCGTATGGAGCACGCCGGTAGAGGTCGCGAAGCTACCGTCAATGGCGTGAAAGTGGACGGATTGTGCGACGGAAAAGTTTTCGAATTCCACGGGTGCTACTGGCACGGATGCCCTAAATGTTTTCCGCACAGCCGCGATGAACCTCTTCAAGACGACCCGTCCGATACGCACAATGCACGGTTAGCGAGAACAAGAGCCAAAATAGCTAAACTCGCCCGACTGGAAGTCGTAGAAATGTGGGAATGCGACTTTATAAAACTCAAACAGCGAAACGTTGAAATGGCCTACCTCGACTCTCACCCGATGATGCATACCGTACCCCTCGATCCTCGCGATGCGTTTTTCGGTGGCCGAACGGGTAATACAAAGTCGTACGTAAAATGCAAGGTGGGCGAAACGATTCAGTATGTCGACGTTTGTTCGCTTTATCCTTGGGTTTGCAAGTACGGTAAATACCCTGTAGGGCACCCGAAAACGCATATAGGTGACGACGAATGCAGGAAACTTGATATGACTGTTGACGGACTTCTTAAATGCACAGTACTCCCTCCTCGTGAATTGTATCATCCTGTACTTCCCGCAAAGATGAACAAAAAATTGATGTTTGTTCTTTGTCGGACTTGCGGACAAAATTCACTAGGGGAGTGTACACATAACGTCGACGAACGAGCACTGACAGGTACTTGGACAATGGACGAGATACGGAAAGCTGTGGACAAGGGTTACGTCATTATTGAAATGCATGAGCTATGGGAGTATAAAATGGCGTCGTTTGACAACGGGGACGGACTTTTCACGGAATTTATAAATACATTTTTAAAAATTAAACAAGAGGCATCGGGCTATCCGGGGTGGTGCCAGACCGAGGAAGACAAGGCAAACTATATCGACGATTATTTTACAAACGAAAATATTAGACTAGATCCGACGAAAATTTGTAAAAATGAGGGGCTTAGGTCGCTTGCAAAATTAATGTTGAATTCGTTTTGGGGTAAATTCGGTCAGAGGGAAAATCAAACAAAAACATTCATAATAAGACAGCCTTCGGAATTGTTTAAAATGATAGTCAGTCCGTCCGTAGACGTAAACCATATCCAAGAAGTGAACGAAGACGTAGTTGTAGTAAATTGGCAATATGTTGAGGACTCCTGCGAAGTACTCCCGACTGTGAACGTGGTACTCGCCGCGTTCACTACTGCTCACGCAAGACTTAAACTTTACGATTACCTGGACGCCTTAGACACTCAGGTGGCCTACTATGATACTGATTCTGTTATTTACCTGCACAGAGAAGGATTACACAAAGTAGAGACTGGAGACTACCTCGGACAGATGACCGACGAATTAGCCGACTACGGATCGGGATCTTACATTACAGAATTTGTATCAGGCGGTCCAAAAACCTACGCCTACAAAGTTCTGTCTACTAAATCCAACGACCCCGTGACTGTTTGCAAAGTAAAAGGCCTATCGTTGAACCTTCGCACTTCGGGTGTGGTGAATTTTGAATCGATGAAACGGATGGTACTAGATAGAGATGAAGACCCGCTCACTGTTACAG
>JAGFPH010001048.1:324412-345297 GCA_018207615.1 Philaenus spumarius
ACTTAGCTTCAAGACAACTTTAAAAATAATACAAGAATAATTTCAATTGATGTGTTACTTGCCCTCAACATATACATAAGCTTCATAAAAAAAGCAGAAGATAAATGATTGTGTAAAAATTATATATCAGTGAAAGTAAACAGTATCATTACGAAGGTAAATGCTACTTCAATTTAGAGACTAAAATTTAACAATATTTTTAACAAAGCACAAGGTTAACGCCTCATAACGCCTTTAAAATATGTTGAGTGTAGTAAAATTATTTTTCTATTGACTGCGTACAATCAATTGTATGTAGGATAGCTGCATAACGTGTTTAGAATATCTCAAGGAGTTTGGGTGTTGTAAAATATTAAATTAGAGTCTTAAAGCCTACGTAAATCGAAGATTTTATTTTCATATTTACATCCTACTAAATATAAATAGTTTCTGTTTATTGACTGTTATACACACATTAATGTGTTATACATTGGGAAGTATAATGTGTGTAGAACACATTAATGTGGAAGTTTAATGTGTGCATCGCATCACTGTAGAACGCCCCCGTTGGACCTTATACGTTCTATTATTCTGTTGTAGATTAAAAAGCGAATATTCATTACTATCAGACGCCGTTGGTCTCATTATTACTGTTATTTTGTTTATCAATTTCTGATCTAAGCTTAAGCTTTTACTTTCATGGTTTAAATTTAAGCTTTAAATTGACCGAAGTTATAAACTTGTATTGCCATACTATGGTTAGTACAAATAAATGATTATTAAAGTCGTAGTTAATGATTTGCTATGATTAATCGACATTAGTTTGTGAACAGATAGTGTAACTCAATTCTGTTGTGAATGGCTAACTGTAGTTTTAAACTGTAAACTAACTGTTTTTAACTGTAGTAGGAAGATTTCCATAACGAATTGAATACCATAAAATACATAGCCGTGGAGAACGGATACAGGAGTTCCATGGTGGATGAAATACTTTAAAAATACACAAGGGATAAGAAGAAACCACTGAAGAACGAGGAAAAAAACCTTCAGATCCACTGAATATGGGGTTATCCTACCCAACATCCTAATCAACACGCTAAGGAAGATAGATGTAACAATGTCGTTTCGCACTTTCAACAACATTAAGAACATTACTAAACCCAAAAAAACAACAACGTTGGAACAGAAGTCAGGGATTTATAGGATCAATTGTAACGAATGTGAGTGTTTTTATATAAGTCAGACAGGAAGGCATTTCAAAAAACGGTATTAAGAACATCTTCCAAATAACAGAACAACTTATGCCAAGTCTAATTATGCACGCCACATTATGGAAGAAAGCCATTCATATTCTAACTCTGAAACGAACTAATCATTACATACCGGGTGAGTTTTAAATGCCCCCCCCCCCCTAATTTTTTCCGCATTTCTTAAGATATCGACTCCCAACCACCGCCGAACATCATTGATTAGTTTATACTTTCTTTTGATGAGGTTCACATTTTTGGCCGCCATCTTGGATCCGCCAAATTGGAATTAACTTTTATTTTTTAAATGTAAAGGTAAGGTCGTGACCCATCATTTCAAACTATTTTTTTCCGTAGAACACGATGCCGCAATCGGTTTTTAATTATCTGCTTTCGTTCACGAAATATTAACAATTTTGTAAAAAGTTTAAAATTTTTTAAAATCTCTTGTTTTATTCAATTAAAAAAAAATATCGACCCTTTATCATCAGATATCACAGTTTGGAATACCTCCTAAAAAAATACAATTAAATCAGGATCTTATAAGGATGAAATTTGTTTGAATTCAGTGTATTAACAACTTTTCTCTGCGAAATTCCAATAGCCCTAGCAACTGACCTTGTTGAAGACTGGGGATGCTCAACAAATTCGGCCACAATTTCAAACTCGGTGTCGTCATTCTGTTTAGGCCTACCAGGATTTTTAACACTTGCAACACTTCCGGTTTTTCCAAATTTACTGACTAATTCTCTGACATATTTCCTGCAAATTGGCCTGTCAGGATGTAAATTGTTGAAACGTCTTTCGGTTTCATGAACGTTTTCTTCTGAAGCACCATAAAGTAAGATTATCTGTACCTTTTCTTGCAGAGTGCGAGCCATATTAACTAGCCTATGCAGATTTTTAGAACTATTATACTCAAAGTTAAAAATAATACCTTAGCCCCACCTTTTTATCAAACTTAACGATTTAAATATTATGTTCACACAATGGCATAATATCCACGATCAAACAAAACTGTGCTTTTAAAAACTAGAATGTACCACACAAGTAACATGAGAAATAGAATTTTCATCGGTTTTAAATAGCCATGATTTACAGCAATGCTATCAGCTGCTAGCCTAATCAGTTGTTTATGCCAGGTAACCCTTTAACAACACCTTTCTGTAATTTTAACCATACAGCACTCTCACACAAGAGGACTGCGGGCGAGTTTGTTAAAGTAATTACTGTGTGAAGCCTCAAAGAGTAGGTTTTTTATCTTTAAAATCATTAATCAGTATTCTAAAATTTGTAATACAGCTTTTAATGTTACAGCTTTGATTTACTAAACTGTTAATGTATTATAATTTTAAAGATTAAAAGTGTTTTTTTTTTTTTTGTTTTTTTAGTTTAAAAGTGACATAAATAAGCTTACAATGTCTTTTTATTTTTATTTTGTAGTATAATTATTTATTTAAAAACAATTAAAGGATTTTAAATTAAAAATCTGATTGCGGCAGCATGTAAAGCGTAAAAATTAGTTCAAAATCATGTATCACAACACCACATTTACATTAAAAACAAGCATCTCAATCCAATATGGCGTACCCAAGATGGCAGTAAAAATATATAACTTAATAAAAATCTATAAGCTACTACCAAACTGTGATATCTGATGATAAAGGGTCGATATTTTTTTTAAATTGAATAAAACAAGAGATTTTTAAATTTTTTTAATTTTTTACAAAATTGTTAATATTTCGAGAACGAAAGTAGATAATTAAAAACCGATTGCGGCATCGTGTTCTACGGAAAAAAATAGTTTAAAATGATGGTTCACAACCTTACCTTTACATTTAAAAAATAAAAGTTCATTCCAATATGGCGGATCCAAAATGGCGGCCAAAAATGTGAACCTCATCAAAAGAAAGTATAAACTAATCAATGATGTTCGGCGGTGGTTGGGAGTCGATATCTTAAGAAATGCGGAAAAAATTAGGGGGGAACATCACCCGGTATATGCAAAAAGAGCAAACAAATGGACGCGCTTGAGGAATACGAAATATATAAAGCGCAGTTAAAAAGTCCAGAACATATGTTAAATGATCAATTGAACTTTAAGTCCAATCTCTTGTATGACTTTGGTAAGAATACTGATTTGAAATGCAAACAGTAAGCGGTTCTAGAAGTCAGAGATACTCAGTAGTTAAAAGTATTCGATGGTGTGCACACGCGGTTGTATTATTTGTGATATTGTGTTATTGTACGCGTGTATATGTGTTGTGTTGTACTGAAATTTATTTATTTCAATGTATTAACGACCTCAATAGAGCGATATTCTGAAGATGGAACTAGTTCCGAAACGCGTCAGCCAACAATATATGTAAGGTAAGTAAACTACTTATATTATCAAAAAAAGTCACATAGACGGACGTATTATCCTTTTATTAAATCAGTGACTTGGATACAATCAAAAATGAATTTTAAATAATAGTTTTAAACTAATGGCAAAAGATCAAAGATTTAGGTTGGAACCAACAATGATATTTTTAATACTATATTTTCTAACTTCAGGAAATATAATCTTATAGATAAGAGCTTGCAAAATAACTTTTGAAAGATAAATAATATTATATATCAAATATTTTTTGTAAAGACATATTCACAGCATGTTCTGTAATATATACATCTGCTGCAAATTTATTGATTGATATATTGAACAAGAAACTGATCTGGGACTTATTTTAGGTCAGAGCAAAGCAAGTAGAAATTGTGACACTTTGCGACACATGTCGCTGTAATTACTCCTGCACTTGCTCAGGTGATTTTTTTGCGACTTTTACAAGTTTTGTTTTATTATTTTTCACTTTATAATTAGTAAATAAAATAACTATTTAGCTTGATTATTTTTTTCTGTGAACATATATGAAGAGATATTGTATAAATTTTCCAAATATCATTCAACTGTAGCATATTAATAGAAAAATGAAATTTTGCTTCCATATTAGCATTGAAATAATGTATTTTTATTTAACCAGTTTCAAAACAAAAATTAATTAATTTATTAGTTTCGTTAATTTTAAAACCTTTTTAAACCAATGTATTAAATTCTTGGCTCCTTTGAAATAAAATATGTGTTATGGTCAAATATAATTTATTAAGTATCTAGTAACTATTACTAATACATTATGTTTTTTTCACTTTGTGTTATAGCAAAAAGAGCTAGGATTCGATTGTCTAAAAAAGCAGTGGTTAGAGTGGACGTTCAAGTTTGTTACAATTGAAACTTCCAAAACAGTCGTGCAGGTGCGAGTGACTTTTACGTTCACCAAACTACTTTCCCATCGTTTTTAAACTAACTGGTATAAAGCAAAAAAAAGGTTAAGCAATTACAAAAAACAGTATCAAAAATAATACCTAAGGAATTTTCTTTTTCTAATCTTTCAATTGTATGCCTTAAATACCAACTATTTAATCAAAATTGAATTTATTTCATAGTGAACATAGTTGTAAAATACCAACTTACAAACTGAAATTCACATTTAACGTATTTGTCTATTTCATCGAATTCTTAAACATGCAAAAATCCAATCACACTATTTGAATAGTCCAAAGATAGGCTATATTTACTCTGAGGTAAGGAAAGAGCTTCTAATGTAATGGTAATGTTAAGATGGCTTGATATTTGAGCACAGATTTCTAATATGCATATGCATTATTAGCATGTAGCTAATATTGATCCAATGCATTGAATTCGTATCGAGATTAAACTTCAATGGAATATGAAGGTAGAAACTGTTTTCAATGTGCGCCGCTAATATTCGTATAATGGGCGGTATTTCTTTACAACTAATATCTTGAGTTAATAAATCAGGTAAACTAAATGACTTAACTGAGAATGAGAATATTACATGAACATTTTTTATGCTAATCAAATTTATGTTCTTGTGAATTAAATTACAATTAAATATTTTTTTTTTTAGGCGGAAAAATGCATTTAGGCAGACCTCTCACTAGAGAAGTTACTGTGGGACTCAACCAAAGCAAGTCTGGCAATACCCACTAAAAGACCGCCCTCACCCCCAAGTAAGAAAGTCACTCTGGTTCCGAACCCAGTCACAAGAGTGTTTAGCTGACCTCTCCTGAGATAGCTCCACAACACTCCTGTAGCTGCGTAACGGACAGAGACACCCCGCATGCATCACTGGGGGGAGCGTCAGCAGCATCTAGGGGCCGTTCCCTAATGGCTGCAAGCAGCAATCTGAAACTCACTTAAATAGAAAAGAAGGCAAACAGGTTAGTATCAATATTGAATGGAGTAGCAGCCTGAAGAAACCTATGGCGGGTCGTCGAGGATAGCGGCAGGCCGGGGCCTAACATTTTCCGGAATGTCGAGTCTCCCGCGTATCTCAGCTATATGAGGATAGCCTGAGTTGCGTGCATCCTGAAACAGTTTAGTGGCACATCTTATAGCAAAAATTTCTAGGGTAGGGATACCAGCTGACCCTAGAATGGTAGAGTACCATGGCTCACGTACCATGGCTGATGCATGAGTCTGCGAAGAGCAGTAGTCTGAAGAGTCTCCAATTTTTTCCTGCTGGATTTGCTGGCAAGCGCCCACCAAGCGGTAGACGCGTACATCAGCACTGAGCGAACTATTAACAGAAAAATTGTTAATTTAGCTTTTACTGGCAGAGGGCGATGCCTCGCCAACAAGGGTGAGAGGAAACCCTGGATTTTCTTTCCTTCGGAGACCTTGTTCTGTACGTGTTGCCTGAAGTTGGGTCGACTGTCCAGCGTTATGCCGAGGTACTTTACGGTAGGCTTCCAAGAGATAGCCACCCAGTCAAGCTCCACTGCGGGAGGGATTCTGCGTTTCATTTTACGTCTTTTCCTGAAACAGATGGAATCAGATTTATCCGCATTTATCTTAATGCGCCATTTCTGCAGCCACGGGGACAACGCGTCCATTTCTTTCTGCATGGTCTTAGTTGCGTATGCTGGATTCATGCTACTACAGTGTAAAAACGCATCATCAGCGTACAGCGAGAGTGTCACACCTGGAATGGTAGGAAAGTCGTTAGTATAAACCAGATACAGTATTGGTCCCAGGACACTGCCTTGAAGAACACCAGCAAGTATCGGCCGCAGAGTGGAGAGTTCGCCGTCTACGAAGGTCTTGAAGGATCTGCCTGAGAGGTAGGAGCGGATCAAGTGTACAGCAGCCACCGGTACAGGAGACTCGCTCAACTTGTAGAGGAGGCCTTCGTGGCATACCTTGTCAACCGCCTTGCTGACGTCTAGCAATACTGCAACAGAAGATAAGAACTTATTGTGGTTATCAAAAAGTTTGTTTGAGCTGGAGCGTGGTGGAATGTCCATGTCGGAAGCAGAACTGCTCTGGTCTGATGTAGTCCTCTAGATAAGGCTGCAACCTGGAACGAAAAAGACGTTCAAATATTTTTGAGATGGTCGGCAGCAGAGATATCAAGCGATAATTCTGCGGAAAGAGATGGTAATTCCCCGGCTTCGGAATGAGGATGATCTTTGCGGTCTTCCACTGGGAAGGGAAGTGGCGCAACCTAAGGACAGAATTAAACACATTTAGTAAGACCTCCACTAACTGAGGGGGCACAGCAAGCAAGGCCCTGCCGCCAATCCGATCCAGCCCGGAGGCTTTCTTCGGCTTGACCGCAGAGACAGAGGCCCGCACCTCCTTGAGAGTGAAAGGTTCGATGTCGTCGTCAGCCTCCGGTGACTCAGTAAAGTAGTCGTCTACGAACTCCTCGATCATATCTGCATGATCCTCATTTTGGTCGAATTTGGTTGAAACTGATCCTCCATAGTGTCATCGAAAGTCTTGACCTTTTCCAGGGCAGAGTAGGCTAGGCCACGCTGCCCATGCAAAAGGCCGACTGGAGCGCTTTTCACTACGAAGTACCTTGGCCACTTTCCAAGCACTACCGTCTTGCAATTCCAGAGTATGCAGATATGAGTTCCATGACTCAGACCTGAAACCATTTAATAGATTTTTGACATGGTTGTTCTGCCGGTTGAAGAGATTATTTGCTGCCGGAGAACGAGTGAACTGCCAATGGGTTCGAAGTCTTCGCCTCTTGGCAATTTCCTTCCGTAATCTTACGGGACGGGTTTCCCGCGACGGCTCATGGGAAGCGGCGATGGAAGCGTCTGAAAAAGAAAGTGTTAGAAGATTGTGTAACGAGCTGACCTGCTCGTCCAATTCCTCCACGGATTTTGGGGGCGCAGAATGCGTTAGGCGTTCAGCAATTAGTTCGTTGAAATGGTCCCAATCGACCCTGACACGTACAGTGTTGGGCGGTAAGCTCGAAGTAGGTCCGGCAGCGACAGTAACCAGAAGCGGGCAGTAATCTGACGAGAGATCCTGGGTGGCACAAACGACTATAGGAAAAGGAACATTTTTTTTTTAAAACTATATCAAACACATCAGCAAGCCCATGGGCCGGGTAATGAGTAGGCTCCTCAGGTGACAAGACCTCAGCACTAGGCTGAGAATCAATGAAACGTCGAAGAACCTTACCCCTGGTGTTGGTCAACCGTGACCAAGAGTTGTGCTTGGCGTTGAAATCACCTGCAACAAAGACATGTTCGGCACATTGAAATAGAGTGTCCAGATCGGACAGAAAGTTATCCTGAAGAAGTCGAGTAGATGAGACATAGGCTGCGACTAGTTGGATCCCAAGCTGTACGAAAACACCTGTGGACTCAAATTGCACTGTATTAGTGGGAAAATCTCTGTGAGTTAGCCTGCAGTGCACTAATACAGCAGTCCCACCCCCAGGATTACCACCACCGCCTCTTGAGACCCGGTCAGTACGATAAGTCCTGTAGGCAGGAAGTGTAAAGGTATGACCCGGCTGTAGATGAGTCTCACAGATAAGGATGACGTCGACGTCCTCTTCTGTAGTGAAGTAGTGGAGATCATTGCGCCTGGGATGATCCCCATTTGCATTCCAGACCACCACCTTAAGGTCTCTATTCATCACGAATTAGATTCTGGAGGCTGGTAAAAATAGCTGCAAGCAGCTCTGCCGGGCTTTTGTTCGCAGAATTTAGGACAATAGAAATAAGCTGCGTGATCCACGAAGCCAGCCTTTCATTAGTTAGGGAGGGACTGGAGGAGGTTGAGGCCTCAACTCTGTCTTCTTGGATAGTCGGCATGCGCACAGGCACACGCCGCTTCCTTGGGTGTGCTTCCTCAGGAGTCGACATCGACGATCCCTTGGGCGTCTCTGTGCCAGCGTCGGACTCGCTTGCGTCAGCATCTGAAACATACGGGTTGGAAGGAGTGATATTAACCTCCTTACGCGTAGCGCTCTTTCTGGATCTCTTAGCTGGGATTTCAACCTCAGCCCTAGGTCGCTTCAGATTGAGGAATACGCCGTCCACAATGATTGGCGAAATCTTTTCAGCCTTGGTAGCTGAAACAGAGCTCTGGTTAGATCTGACAGTCCTGACGGAACTGTCCAAATCACTGCCACTAGTAGTGCCGGATGCACATCGGCGTCTGCGGTTTACGATCATCTGGAAGCCTCTAGAGTCCATGTCATGGTCACTCATGCTAAAACAAATAAATTAATGATTGTTAAAAGAGTCAACTTGAATTACCAAACGGGTCCTTAAAAGGGCCAAGTTGAATCACTAAATCTAGGGTCCTTAAAAGGGCCGAAAAGAAAAATACTGAAGATAATTAGGAAAGGTCCTTAAAAGGGCCGAAAAGAAAAATACTGAAGAGAATTAGGAAAGGTCCTTAAAAGGGCCGTAAATAATGAATCGTACGACTCAGACTCCACCAAGCACCAAGGGACTGATAGCCGGACTAGTGCGTGTTATGCGACGCGCTGCCCAGCTGCCGCCCCTATATGTCTGCGCTGTTGACTCAACAGAGGCAGACGGCACTCGCTGAAGAGTAAGAAGCACGATGTTACCACACTGAAGTCTTCTTAGCTGGTCCAAAAGTCCACTGCTGGTCCTTGTCCTGGAGATGTTGTTCGCTTGAAGTTCCAGAGAAGAATGGGATTTTGATGGGTTTAGGATTAAATAAATAGATGTACGTCACGTTTAAATAGTATATTTCACACCTAGGGCCGAAAATGAGGTTTTGCAGGCTTGAGATCGTGTTTCAAGTTCAAGAAGGAGTCGAGAACTTGAAACGATCGAGAGCTGCAAAACCCTTTCGGCCGTGGTGCGAACGCTATTTTTCACCACAGTACACAATAAAATAAACACTATATAAAATTAAAAAAGAATATTTATTTAGCACACATGAAAATGAATCTTTGAGGTTATAAACTAGCTAGCTACAGTTTTACCTCAGTTGCTAGGCATCGGTGAAAATAACAAGTATGTGTGTGCCACTAGTCTGTCGGCAATTAATAGCTATTGAATCATTTGCCATATGGGCCTATTTCATAACGAAATTGTGTTGAGATATACGTTCATATTTTAATTGAATAAACGAACAGCTGACTTTACGGCAGAAAAGAGCTACTTTCGGCCTCCAAATGACGTTCCGAAAATAGCTGAAAACATCGTAGTGTGGTGAAAAATAAAAAATTGAGCTTGACTTGTGATAAAATATACTGATAGAATAAACTTTGAACACAAAATCTCACAACTAATACGTTTATTAACTCAAACGCGTTTCAACGACAAAGTTGCCATCTTTAGTGATGCACGAGCTACAATAGTCAAACTAAAACTGTTATAAGCGTTTGAGTTAATAAACGTATTAGTTGTGAGATTTTCTGTTCAAAGTTTATTGTGTCAAGAATTTCACGTTAGATTGTCCAAGTTGTATCCAGTAGTCTTAAAACCTAACACAAAGCGTCCAGTGCTGGTACATGAAACAATGATTTGACTATACACTCATAGCACATTAACAGTTTACTTATGACACACAATCTATTGTTTATTCTTAACACAAATACAAGGGAAACTCCACTATGAAACTATAATGCAAAACATAGTGCTTCTAGCTTCTATATGAGACAACGTTTATGTAGCGGTTCGTCAATGTCGGTAGCATCCAAAGCGTTACTTGTGTTACATACCAGAAACAGAACAGTAGTTGTATACCGGTCTTCCAATGCAAACGGAAGCCCCATAGGTTGGTTACTTGTGTAATCATGACGAAGGTAAACATGGTGGTTCAAACGCCAATCCCAGATCAAGTTACCACTATAGAATCTACTGTATGGATAGTGGCAGGTTGACGTTCCGTTTAGAGTGGTTTCTCATTGTAAAAATGTGTGCCAACTTCCCGCAGTAAATTCAAGTAAATACTGTTACGAATAAATTGGATGTATAATGAAAGATATATTTGAGTTAAATTAATTATTACAGTTAGTGATTTGATGTGAAGGTATTGGACCAGCAAGATAGACTAGGAAGTATAATATGAATACGTAAATAGTAGCAACGTCGTGTGAGAGGTTGTTGTTTAACGCGGAACGAAACAAATGCTACGGAAACAGTTGTTTTGTTGGAGATGTCAACAGGAACCTAGACGGGTTATACAGTACAATCTGAATCTAGAATCTTGGACAGAGTGGGTTGGTTGATGGGCCAGAGTGGTCGGGTGACCAGTGAGTGAGGGGCTGCAAGTTGGCCTAGTTTTGTGTGGAAAGTGAGGCCGGGAGATCGAGACAGAAGGATCTTTACACAGCTTAAAGTTACCATTGGAACGTCGAGGAAGGATTTCGAGTGAAGGAAGAACCCGGACGTATTGAAGACAACACACTGAGTGAGCAAGACAAAGTATTTTGGTCTATTGTTAAAGTCACGTTGAATTCAGAGTTTTGGGGGTTGTTAATATAAACATAACTCGCTTTAGCGCCGATATTGTACATCCGGTCTGTCTTGTAAGGTCAATACCTAGTAAGAGAAATGTATGTAGTATAAATTGTAGGCTAATGTGAGAAATTGTAAGTTATCTACAGTCCCAAGTTTGTACAAATAAATCAATGTTAAAATAAGTATTACCACTGAACCACTTCTGCGTTATCGTTATTGATCTGTTCCTTACCGATTTAACTAACAGATCAATAATTGTTACAATAAGGGTTGTAAAATCTACCCCTAACTGAACAGAATCTACTTTTTAATTATTTGTATAAACAAAGCAATTAACTCTTGATTTCTTAATTCTTAAGGGGTCTACAGACGATCAACTTGGTCGTCAACCTTGTTGCCAACATGCCATGGTGGCAATGGTTGGTCTGTGGGCAGGTTTTTGGTTGATAATCCATGTTGTCGACTATGTTGAGGTAAGATCAAATAGGCTTGATATTTAGTGGGCGGAGCCAAATATAACATCAATATAATTCCAACTTGCCAACATATCGTGCCGACTATTGCATCAGCCGACATCAAGATTGAATACTATTACTATTAGAATCAGAATGAAGCACCATACTTCTCTCCTACGTATAATAACATTCTTGTTAATGTACAAGCGATAGGCCTAATTATGAAAATGTTACTTCTGAGTGATGATATGAAAGTATTATCCTGCTTTTTAAAAATGTAAAGGAATAAAAATGGTCTTAATTGGAATTTTCCACTGTTTTAATACCGTCAGGGCCGTGCCTTGAATCCTACGAACTACGCGGCCACAGAAGGAGCCAATTTGGGAAAATGGGAAAGATAATTTTTGTTTGTTTTAACGACGAAAATTTATTATAGAAAATGTTACAATATATCAATAAGGTTGAATCTTTGCGTGGTTGGCGATGTCAATATAACACTTAACATCCCCACCCCTTTCCCATTCAAATGAACTCGTTAATCTTGCGGCAGATGTGGTGAGCTGAACGAAGAACGTAGGACTTGAACGAACACCCCTTCCCCACAAAAATTAATTCGTCCGTCAACTGGTGCCTACGCCACGGCCACAATCGCTCCCGCTGTAGATTAGTTAAGTTTCAGTTTATTCACGTCAGTCAAACATACAGCCAGCCTACGTACTTCTCATTCGTCAACAGTTTCGTCTTTGGGCTGAGTCGTTTTATTTTTTAATTGTTTATAGTGACGTCGAAATCTTGAAACTGAGTTAAGTGATGAAGAGGAACGTGACATTGATGGAACTGATCTATTCAACAAGCTCCAAATATTTGCACCTATGTTGACTTCCGGTACCTCTCTGGCCAAAGCCTTGTCTTTCATCACAAAAAATGGCTACGTGGACTCATTTCCTAACGTTTTTGTAAGCTTAAGTATACTTCTCACTCTTCCAGTGTCAGTGGCCAGTAGTGAACGGAGCTTTTCAAAGTTAAAATTAATAAAGACTTACTTAAGATCAACCAGATCTCAAGAATGATTGAATGGACTAACTTTGATGGTCATTGAAAATAATATTCTCAATGTTCAAATCAGAATATACTTTATTCAATTCGACATACACCTAGACTAAATCTAACATAACACTGCTTTATGTAATTATGCTAACCTAAACTACAAATATGTTTACGTACTTATACACTTTGTAATAGACTTAACCAGTGTTAAACTTTTGCAATATTAAATTTACATTTTAAATTTTATTTTGTACTCAAGCAAAAGCAAGGAGTTCTTAGGGAAATGCTGAGAAACAGTATCTTATTTTGTCCAATCCTTTCAGTAAGGGGAGGTCGTATCAAAAATTGAATAACACAAATAATTGTTTTAGGTACTATTTAGAAGGCCACTCCTTTATGTAAGAGTTATTATCAAAAAGTGTTCAATTCAAAAGCATTAGGTAATATTTGAAGGTGTTCTAACTGATTTGATACTTATAAAGGGTGTTATGATTTTTCCAATCTTCAACCCCTAATTTTTCAACTCTTGTGATAACAGTTGAAACAATTTCAGACAAAATATTTTGGTAATATTTGAAGGTGGTCTAACTGATTTGATACTTATAAAGAGTGTTACGATTTTTCCAATCTTCAACCCCTAATTTTTTAACTATTGTGATAACAGTTGAAACAATTACAGACAAAAGATTTTGGTAACATTAGAAGATTTACAACAATTTCAATCGGTCTTGACAATGTGTCTACTATAGATAGTAATGTATTTTTTTGTTCTGCGACATCAAAAAATGTCCAGCCCAAACGTTTTAGATAATGTTTAAAAGGTTCACAATAATTTCGCACATATTTAATCCTGTGCCTACGAATGGAGTTATGATTTTTGTATGTTTTTCAACGCACATTTTTCACCTCTTTGAATAATTATTTTCAAAACACCTTTTCACGATATTGTTTAGTACTTCACTTAAGAGGTACAACTTTTAACACATGGAATATTTTTCATATTAAGGGACTTGTAGTGATTTTCAATATATTTTATCTGCCCCATTGTTTGATTTTGTGTCTATAATATAATAAAGTATAATATATACACTATGTATAAACTTCTGACATGGTTTTGGTGTCTATGGAATTTGAGGCGAAAATATGCCGACATTTTTCTTATTTTGATCAAACCTAATAATTCCAAGTCAAAAGTTTGTTGTAAATTTTAGTTTAATATAGTTCAAATTAACTTACATTTTGTGAAAAACTGTTAATTTAAAGAATTTTTATAAACTTATATCAATCAAGTTTCGAAAATATTGTTTTTTTTTTTGCAAATAAATGTTTTAAGATTAAAACTTAATAGCATGATATTTGTTTATAAATTATATTTTAAATAAACTTGCTACTAAAGGGTCTGGTAAGCAACTAAGTACAAGATTATAGATTAGAAACTCTATACGAAATCTTACAGGAGTTAGGTGGTGTCTTGTTACCGATTTTAATTAGCAACGCATTTAACATTTACACTAAATACACGCAAATTCTGTAACACTATAATCATGTAAATAAAACAACAGATCTTTGTCAGATTGAACATTTCATCCTGATTACACTTATTTAATCCTAGTAAGTATTTAAATATGGCCATCTGCACGAAATTTTTAAATAGATTAAATGGTTAAAATAGAAATAATGAAAAAGATTCTTGAGGACATAATTTCACAAAAATATACTTTGGCTTCAATAAACTAATAAACTTCTGAACCAAACTATATGAAGTTTAATAGAACTAATTGATACAGTATACTGTAGGCTACGTCTGAGATTAACATATATGTTCACATAGTTCAGAACATGCCAGAGTATAGCAAAGTTTTGTTTCACATATAATATTCAATGTGACGGAGTTGTCTTCATACGGAGTCAATTAATTCCAAACTTTGAATTGTAATTTTCCTTGAATAATGTCGAAATATGTATATATTGATTTAATATTCAATATTAAGTATTATATTACATCGATATAATTTAGCGAATATTCAGAACTAAGACTTTTCTAATAAAAAGTATGAATAATTTATCGTATTTGACAAAGGAATTTAACAGGTTTTATACACACAATTCATAGGTAGTCTGTGTGGTATCCAAAAAATACCGCATTATTTAGAGTAATGCCTAAAACTCAGGAAGCTCTTTTAAGATTTAACTTACATGACTTTAAATAACTCCTACAATCACATCCATAGCTACAACTTCTATAAATCTAAATAATTTTACTAATAACAAGTTAAACAATTAGCTATTTCCATATTTAGACCTCCAATACTCTCCGTTATAATAGTTCAGCTAGTTTGTATTTTTAACCTTTCTCATTTTATTAACACGTTGTATCTTTATATATAAAACAAAGTCGGGTTAGTTACACCACTTATAACTCAAGAACGGCCGAACCAATTTTTAAATCTGATTTGTTGGATTTGTCTAAATCCCGAATAGCAGAATAGCTATTAAAATATCGAAAAAATTGGCCTCAAAGGGTTGAAACAACCCTAAAAACAATAATTATTGTTTGTTTATAGATCTCAAAATAAATAACCTACCGCCTAGAAACGTAAAATTTGGTAAACATATTGCTCACAGGCTCTAGATAGATAGATAGATATTGACTGTATTTATCTATTTTACTGTATTGACTTTATTGCTAGAGGCACTCTAAGAAAGGATTTTAAAATATTTGGCCCTGAAGGGTTGAAGCAACCCCTAAAACAATAAATATTGTTTGTTATAGATCGCAAAATCCATACCACATAGGAACGAGAAATGTATTACTCATGTGGCTCATAGGCACTAGAGGCACACTAAGAAAATATTTTTTAATGGTTGGCCTTTAAGGGTTAAAACAAGCCCTAAAACAATAAATATTGTTGGTTATACTTTCCTTATAGCTAGAAAGCTGAAATGTTGTACATTTGTTTCTTAAAAGATACATATAAAAATAAACCAGTTTCACATTTTGTCACGTTCTGCTAAGGGGTGGATATGTAACAGCCCCTAAAATAATTAATATTTACTTTTATACTTTCCTTAAAGCTAGACAGCTGAAATTTTCTACATTTATTTCTTATAAGATACACATAAAAAGTAAACCAGTTTTACTTTCGCTACGTGCTGCTAGGGGTGAAAATGTGATAATAAAACCTAAAAACAATAAATATACATTGTTATACCTTCCATAAAGCTAGAGATCTGAAATTGTGTACATTTATTTCTTGAAAAGCACATACAAAAAGTAAACCAGTTTTACATTTTGTTACGTGATGCTAAGGGGTAAAAATGTGATAACAACTTCTAAAAACAATAAATATTAATTGGTATTCTTTAATTAAAGCTAGATAGCTGAAATTTGGCACTTATTAATTTAAAGAAAATATGTCAAAACGTAAGCTGATCAATCCTATCCCGATCTATGCATTCGCGTATTAAAGACGTAGGGTATCTGGACAATCTGCAATATTCAGCTAAGACTGTGATTTACCAGTCTGTAGATTTAGTGGTTGAAAAAGAAAACGCTCTTCACTTTGAATTCTTTATTTTTAATTGATTTAATTTATTCAGCCTACATACCCTGCCGAAAACGATTGATGGGCAGCCAATAAACAATATATTCCAAACTAATTGAATATACATGTAATAATTCACTTTCGTGAAATAAAAGATAAATGAAAATGAGAAAGAAATATTAAAATTATGTAACATAGTGGTGCACAAAATTTCCCCTAGCAAAGCACGGGTATTCTCAGCTAGTTAATTATAAAATAAAAAACTTTGAGGTAATCTGAATGTTTTTAACAGCAACAAATTATAATTATGAATGCTTTTGACAGTAAAGTAGCTACACGTAATTTAGCAAACGTTTGCGGGTATCAAACTATTTACGGAACTAAAAAGAGTATTAAATATAATTTAGTTCATAATTGGTTCATATTATCTATTCTAATCTGTTAAATTCAACGACAGTATTTTCCAC
The DNA here is from genome assembly GCA_018207615.1 of Philaenus spumarius. Lineage (NCBI taxonomy): Eukaryota > Metazoa > Arthropoda > Insecta > Hemiptera > Aphrophoridae > Philaenus > Philaenus spumarius. The sequence goes on from JAGFPH010001048.1 coordinate 340,969, forward strand.
ACTTCTTAAAATGAGGGATCTGTTACAAAACAATAGAATGTATATTTTTACATTACAAGAAAGCATTAAACATCTAGAATGATATCATGCCTCAACAAATTTAATATTTACGCAAAATTCAAATAATTTGCGTTTTTGTAGGATGGTTCCCACAAAGTCATTTCTCATTGGTCACTTTATTCTTGACGCAACTGTACAACACTTTTTGTTCTAAACGGTTCGTTGAACGTAAAAATACACGAAACTTTTTTTGTTGGAAATTTTTTTATTTTGATTTTCCTCCATAAGATATGATGTGATATTATTGGAAACAAACTTTATTATGTCATATTAAACGCCAAAATGAAGAGATTAAAATTAATAAATATATATTCTTCTGTTTTTAGCAGAAGCCATATTTACGTCTAAAGTCACAGCTCCAGTTATTAACATGAACTTGAAACTCTACTTCTTTCAAGTTATTAAATAAACAAAGCAAAACACGTCATTTGAAATTTTCTGTTCGAAGAGTATCGAAATGTATTGAAGTGGGGGTGATTTTATTTTACTAGATTTGTGAACAGAACAGATTTTCTGATACCGGTACTTACCAAATTAGCACAGATCCCAAGATGGCATACGTATTTCACAGTGATTATTTGAAATTCAAACAGAACATTCTACCCCTACCATATTTTAGAATAGTAGGTATTTTTCTTTGTTTAAAAAAAATATTGTTTATTTATTTTTATTTATTTTCTTTGTCAAACCAAACTAGTCACTTTTTGATTCAAGGATAACAATACAATAAAATAAAACACTATAAAATTGATACATGTTTTAAACTAAAAATGTAACTTAAATATTATAGGAGTAGAGGGCAGGACACCTGAGCACAAAAGGGGAGGGGGGCCAAACGTGCTACTCTAAACCGTTGGGTGAGTGTGGAGTGGGTGCGGGGGGTGGAGGTGGACGTGGGGGGTGGGATTTCCACCTCGCCGCCATTTTGTTTCCGCCATTTTTTCTTTTTTTGGCAGCCATCTTTTTTGTAATAATTAATATTTAATACTTTGAAAAAAGTTTGGATGGCTCCGAGAATCGAACCGGGTACCACCATTACCCGAGTCCGCGACGCTACCGATTAGGCTGCACTGACGCTGTTAAGAAGTAACTACCTAGTCGAGTATATAAGTTTAGACCTTGTGTCCGATTGTAGACCTGGGTGGGTGTGGGGTGGGTGTGGGGGGTGGGGGTGGGGGTGGGGGTGGGGGTGGGAGTTGGTGGTGGCGGAAACGCCAGTAACAAAACCTACTCCTTGTTTTTTTGTGTTACTACTACAGAGTAGAAATCATACGCTTCGGGGATGTCCTTAAACTTAAACTAAAACTCAGAATGTGTCGTCATCTGACGCAAACCATTTATCTAATACACTTATACACTTTGTAATAACTAAAAAACAGGATAGACCCCTGTAGACAGAGCCCCAGCCAACGCCCTGTCTGGTGACGACCACCCCAATGCAATAAAAAACAAAATCAAACATATATATTCTATACTAATTAGATGTACACTCTTTTTCCGCATGAAACTCTAGACTAAAGTACTTACTCGTTCATTGGATCACTTATATGCTTCGCTGTGAAACCTTGAGCTCGATTTTTGGGTGGTGGTAGTGGTAATCTAACCTAATGGGTAGCGACTCCATCTTGATGACGTAATATGCAATCTCTAACTTATAGGAAGTAGGGCAGTAGGACAATAAGTATACAACATTTATGAATACATATTTTATTTGCAAACTATTTTACAAATTTTGCAACGAAAAGTTCCTCCTCGGTAAAATCTAATGCTGCTGCTGCTGCCCCCTCTTCGATGGGTTGTTCTGCAAAATTCCACTCTTCCTGGGAGAGTGAAACCCCCTCACGCGACATCATAGCGGTTATCGGCGCAGTGGAAGGCTCGGGTGAATGCAGCAGTTCTTCTTCTTCTTCTTCTTCTATACCAGGTGGTGGTGGTGGGGGAGTCGACGGTGGTGCAACGGCAGGCAAGTTTCTAACTTTAGGCCACCACAAATGACTCCATCTTTTCCTGAGCGGAGCAGAATTTGAAGATGATGCCGACAGCCCCGATTGTGTGAGCCCCACGACCTCCGACGCCAAAACTATAGATAATGCAGTGTATCCGCGGGCTCTGATGTTCTCGCAGCTTTCGCGAATATCACTGAAAACAACAACAAATCTCGTTAGGGAACGAAAATAAATTGTATGTGTTTTTCAACAAATATTTCGGAATAAAAAATTAAGAATACAGAAACAAGCAAGCCGAAGCTTTGAGAATTTAGTTCAAGTGAAGCAATGACGTGGCGACGTAACTCTAGTTGCAAAACAAAATCAGATATATTGTAAATTGATTTAGAACGGTTTATTGACAAATTTGGTACTTACCTAGACAACTGTTCAATCGCCCTCGTTAAAAAAGATTCAAACGCCTTCTGGCTTCTTGTCGTCCTCTTAGGAGTCTTACTGATTCGTCGAGGCACCATGATGTAACTGTAGACAGAGACTGAAGTACCCACTCGTTCGTTGGATCTTTTATACTGCTTCGTAGTGAAACCTTGAGTTCAATGACGCAATCTGTTGCAAGCAGCGCAAAGAGAAAGTTTCAGACACTTCTATCCGGTTGTTTCGTAAAAAAGTCAGCGAAGTTGAAAGGTATAGACACTACAGTTGTTCTCTCATTTATGCTTCTTCCCACCAATATTTACGAAATTTACAGTCTCTTAAAACACAAGTGCACAGTCTCGGCATAAAGCCTGTACATAAACAGTAATGACAGTTGAACAACTGATCCTCCGTGAAGCGATGACAAATGTTCGTGCAGCATGTATAACCTTCAAAGTTCGTCTTATAAATGGTCAATTTCGTAGTTTTCTTCTGAGCTGTTATGCATTTACAGCGACAATACGAAAAACATCGACAGATTTTGCAAGCGATTCCGTCGACTACTGTACGGGGTGAAACGAAACACTTCAACTCGCAACAATAGGAAGCCATGGCTTCCGATCAGAAGCTTGATAGAGAATGAAAGAATACTCTGATTTCCGTCTTATTTATAATTGTCCTCTGTGTTTTCACGGGGTTGGAACCGTCACACGATTACGGTTAAGCCGTAATCCTGGCCCACATTACAATCCGGGGTGAACGGAAGGTTCACCCCTTAAGGAAGTAGCCCCAAACCATCGCTACTTCCGGTGACTACCACTCCATTACAAAAATGTAGCCTCCCAAAATATTAATTTATCAATTTTTCTACTCCTTACTCCCTTTGGTTTACGGAAGACTTAACTTCTCGCCAGTGACCTAAGAGCAGTGTCTTCAGAGTCGCTCGCCTTGTCCTCTGCGTCTAACTCGTTATTCGAATTGTCATCATCGGATTCGGCTTCGCATTTCATTTTTTTTATTCGCCCTTCGTCGCAATCGGATTCGCCTTCGCATTTCATTTTTTTATTCGCCCGCATCCTTTCTTTAAAAGCCGCGATCAATTTTTCATTTTGAGCTATCTTCTCCATTCTCGCTTCGACAGTGTCCGTCGGATCGTCCTCTAAGGGGACGTCTTCAGAGTAGTCGCTTCCGGATTGAGAAGAGCCGGAATCGTATTCAGTACTAAATGTAACTTTGATACTATCCGTATCGCTCACATCGAATACCTCCGAGCATTTTGTAAATTCATAACAATCTAAATAAACTTTTTCAATTAATTCATTATCTTTGTAGAAACGAATTGAGACACTTGCGTCAATACCCATGTTTACTCGTCAGAAGCCAGGTAGAGAATGGAGATGGCAGAGTCATCTCCGTCTTATTTACGATTGTCCTCTGCGCCTAACTCGTTATTCAAATTGTCATTATCATCGGATTCGTCATCATAGTTTTCGCATTTAATTTTTTTAATCCCCCTTCGTCTCAACCTTTCGGCGGCTTCTCGCATCCAACAACAACCATTTCTCGCGTCTCTTTGATCGGAATCATCGATTATATAGAATATAGTATTCATCTCGTCTCTAAAATGAACCCTACGTTTCGAACTTGACATTATTACTCTCTCTCTCTTTCTTTTATTGCGACACTCAAGTCATTACTCGTCGAAAGTCGAGTAGAGAATGGAGAATACTCCGTCAGCTCTGGGGGTAATTGTCCTCTGCGTTATACGGGGTTGGAACCGTCGCACGGGGGAAGCCCGTGGCCCGCATTACAATCCGGAGTGAACTGAAGGTTCACCCCTTAAGGAAGTAGCCCCAACCATCGCTACTTCCGGTGACTACCACTCCATTACAAAAATGTAGCCTCCCAA
>JAGFPH010001049.1:11146-25549 GCA_018207615.1 Philaenus spumarius
CAAACCGAACGAAAATCGGCCCGCTAGATCTCCATAAACATGTATCATTAGGATTGTATCCTGAAACCAAAACACTCCAAAAAAAGTGCCTTTGTTATATTTTTGTGAAATAAAAATGAGATTTCATTTTTTTAATTAAAAGGACAAAACTTTCGTTCATTTAAAACAAACCGAATAGGGGTTGCTGGGGTAGTTTTTTATTTTCAAATAGCAACCCCTAGCAAGTTGCATATCATTTGAAGACGGTAAAAAAAGAAAATTAATTGAAACATGCTTACAAGGGCAACGTTGTAAAACCATTTTATCAGCATAGAATTTTCTTTTTAGATATAAAATGTTCTATTTTACAAAACCCTTGAATAGACTTATGTTCTTACAAGGTAAATGAGCTTCCAGAGGTCGGTTGTTTCAGATGAGTTAGTGAAAAAGTCCTAGTACAAAATGAATCTTCAGAAATTGGTATAAACAGGTTTTTAACCTAAAAATAAAAAAGTGCCCTTGTAAATTTAAAGGTGAAATAAAAATGAGATTTCATAATTTCTTGATGAAAATTACTAATTTTGTTTCATTTAAAACAAACGGAACGAAAATTGGCCCGCTAGATCTCCATAAATAGGTATCAATAAGATTGTATCTTGAAACCAAAAAACCCCAAAAAAAGTGCCTTTGTTGTTTTTTTGTGAAATAAAAATTAATTATATTTCATTTTTTTAATTAAAAGGGCAAAACTTGAAAACAATTAAAATTGTTCGTTCATTTAAAACAAACCGCACGAAAATCAACCCGGTAAATATGTAGAAATATGTATCAATAGCGTCACAACACGTTTAAGGCTCTGCTAAATTATTATACCGGGTGTCCCTTATAGGTCCCCCCCTCTTTAACTTTTGAACGACTGTAAATTTTCAAACAATCTTTGGTAGATGTTACTAACATAAGTCAAAGTACTTTTTAATGTGGTAAGGGTTTCAAACCTCACCCCTAAATAGGAGTTGCTGGGGGTAGTTTTTAATTATCAAATAGCAACCCCTAACAAGTTGCGTATCATTTTAAAGAGGATAAAAAAATAAAATTAATGCCGCAAACTAGACCTCTCTATGACTTCTTTAACTAAAGTTATGGTAAAAAATGTGTCACTGAAATTAAATTAATGAACTATCCCCCGCTAAAAATAACAACAAACTCTAAAATTTAACAACTAAGCTCTAGAGTGACCGTTGTCTGGAAACATTTTCAGTGTCCTTAGCTTAAGTCGTACACTGTTATTTTAACATGCTGTGACGGTAACATTAGCTATGTTCATCGCTATTTATTTTTAAATAGGACTGAGAAGAATAAAAAAAGTATTAAGTATCGCTGCTCTTACAGTGAGTACCTCGGCTGCGCAGTGGGAGAACATGTTCATGCTTTTACATTTATTACCCTGGCAACCGTCTGTTCACTGAAACAGTGATTAGTAATAACAAAATATATGTTTGAGCTTGTTAAATAAGTCTCCAAGCAGATTCAATCCGTGTGTTCTCCTAATAAATTCAATTGAATGTCAGTTTTTTCCTGTTTTCAGTTTCAAGACTTTATCGTTGGTTTTAGTTATGGCTCGTTTCGGAACCATACTTCCATCATCACTACTTATAATAAATTAAATAACACGTTGTAAAGAACACATAATAAATAATTCGACCACGCAGTTGATCGCTGACGTGAGTTGAGCGAATTTCCAAATTTAAGTTTTTATGTTTTACGGTTTCAACCAACTATTTGAGGAAACTGATCAACTCATACGAAGGTGCCGAGTACCTGTGTGTGCGAAACATAGTATAATTTGTTTGCACCTGCCTCCACCCTCGGCTCACGAGCTCCTTCGTTCCACGCGCAGCGGAAAACGCGCATTTGGGATTGAGCCTCGATATGGCCTCGGACTTCTTCGCTTAGCTCGCACAGCGTACAAACTCGGCCTCTGATCAGAAGATCCATGGTAAAATCCCCCTCATGTACCCGGGTACTTTTATGGTATTTTACGTTTTGATCGATTTTGGGGGAAGCAAGCCAGCTATAAAGTCGGTAAAAAACAAAATGTACAGAATAATATCCTAAATTTATGTTTTTTTTTAGATAAAACCCCAAAAAAGTTTCATTCTAGTACGGAAAATCTAAAAATAGATTCTTCCTGTCGAAAAACGTGCTTCAGGTTTACTAACGAACTCGTCCGAGTGACATAGACAACCAACTTGTGTACCAAATTTGGACCAAATCGGACTTAAATAGCGGCCGTTAGAGTGCGTACTCATACATACATATATAACATACAAATATATATATACTTATAATTAAATAAATACCTTATTTATACAACTGCTCGCAGTCCAGTATACGTTGTTATTAATCGGTAACGACAGTTCAGGCACTGTCAAACCGAAACTTAAACCGAATTTAATTTAAATGCTCGTCAACTTTAAAATTACACAAAACACACAACACAACACATTAACATACATCACAACACTTTGAAACACAAAACTACATTTAAAATACATCACCAATGTTAATTCACTATCGTATAAGATGAACACACGTGTTCGCTTGTTCATTACTTAGTCAGTACTGAAGAAACTGGTTTTGCGGGTGGTTATGTCTTCTAGTTGAAGGGGTTAGTTTAATTATACTGTCAAAAATAGTGTTGGATTGAAAGTGGACTTTTTCTTTTAATAAAATAGATGAATCAGAAATAGAGTGTTTGTATATTGTGTTTCAAAGTGTTGTGATGTATGGTAATGTGTTGTGTTGTGTGTTTTGTGTAATTTTAAAGTTAACGAGCATTTAAATTAAATGCTATAACATAACAAGTTTCGGTTTGACAATGCCTGAATAAAATAGGCGAAACGGTCGTCACCGATTAATAACAGCGTTTACTGGACTGCGAGCAGTTGTATAAACAAGGTAGGCCTATTTATTTAATTATAAATGTACTATAACCAGTCCATAAGGCAGAACAACACAAACAGTTATGAATATATATATATATATATATATATATATATATATACAATTTTTAATTACACCCCAAAACGTGTTCTGAGGACCATGATCGGTGCTTATATACTACTCCCGGACCCATAAGGGTCACTGCAATAGCTCATCTTTCCGATGGAAATTCGCTAATAAAACAGGCTAACAGATTCATAAAATAACTAGGTAAAAAGGTAGACCACAAGGTTTTGTTACACACCATTACACATCCCCCGCTTTGTAACCAGTTAAACATCTCTCTATTATATAAAAAAGTTTTTCTACTTCTTCTTCTCATAATTATAAAGTAATAAAAATAGCTACTTTATAGCGAAACCACTGCCAAGGGAACGGGCTTGGAAAATTAGCGGGGAAAGAAGACCCTGTTGAGTCAGTAAGAAGAAAAATAAATCTCTCTATTATATAAAAAAGTTTTTCTACTTCTTCTTCTCATAATTATAATAAGAATATATTAAATACGTGTATTGCGTAGCGGTGACCATTGCATAACTTTCAGGCGCCGTGTATTGCGTAGCGAAGACGTATTGCATAACTTCCAGGCGCTCAAATTCATGAAGTCGATTATGAAGTCGAATTCAAGTCGAAAAAATAAGGTTGAACTAGGCCTTGGCGAGTGGAGCGAGTAGGGGGCGAAGCCCCCTATTTTTAATTAATTATATTTACAAAATTTCAATTAATTATATATTACAATTCCATAAATTAAGTGTAAATACTACTTAATATACGCTGCATCTGAAAAACGTCAAACAGAAATTCTATACATCAAAGGAATATAAAAACTTAATGTGATTTGTGAAAATCCGACGTAGCAGCGGCATGTCATTCAGAAACACGAAGCAGGAAAGCATATTTGACATTCAAATTCTTTGACGACGACAAAGGCAAAGGCTATCTGTATATAATGGACCGTTCTTCGGATCCTTTATAAATAATACATTCAGAAGTGACAGCATTGCTACTACCGATACAGAAAACATCGCCTTCGCGTCACAGATCCGCTAGACTAGGCCTACCTGATAACATAGATCATGAATAATAAAATAGATCATGCATGCATACGGAGGCTGTGTGCCGAAAAAAAGGTTGTCGCGAAAATAGTGCATGATCGCGCCGCGAGGTAGCGCTAGGGAGAAATCATTGGTAGCATTGGTGTTTCACGCAGCTTCCATCGTTTCCCCAATAGGTAACGCCACTATCGTCGAATTTCCAGTGGAACAAAATATTGCATTGGATCGGAGTTCTATTAGGTTATCCAAATACAATGCTGATAACTAGGGATCCATTGAAACAATGATTTTGTCTAGACCAACTGTGTGAGTCTTGGGATCCAATTTAAGTTAAATTGACAAAATTAAATTCAACAGTACTGAAAACATGTCTAAAATATAGATGTTCATATTTTAACGTCACAAAAATTTTTTTTCAAGTTTCGGCTGTTCGTCCGTGTGTCGTGTCCTCATATCGCCTCCGTACAATACCATATGTGCAACATTATATGTGCTTGTATTTTTTCTAAATAATGAACTGAAAAGAAATTATAAAAACAATTACTTACGGTACCTACAATACACTAGGTACGTGAAAACGTAAAATTACAAAAACAATTTTTTTTTTTCATTAATTTGGGCAGATTATACAGGGTGATTCAGAACTATGCGGCAATGTCTCGGTAGCTCATTCTATAGCTAATAAACGGTACCAGATAACTGCCACATACTTTCTCCCAGTTGCAGCTTTATACCTTCCCAAGAGTAGCATAGGAGGTGGTTATTTAGAATTGCAAAAGTAGGACATACCATGGAAAATATTAGATGCGTGTAACACACATCCATATTATATTATTACAATATTATTATTATTACTAAAACTATTCTTTTGATTTCGAACAAATTTGTACCAAACATGTCAATTAAGCCTGTATAGATGCACGAAAAAAGGTTTTGAAAAATGTTGAAAAACAACCGCCTTTTTGGCCAAAAACCCCCAAAAATCAGTCATTATTATTATTATTACCTAAACGAGAATTTTTAGAAATATGCTAATTTTTGCATATGGTAGGGTACATTAAGGGCTACCAATAAGCCAAATTTTATCAAAATTGTTCGAGCCGTTTTTAAAAAATTTTGATTTTTCTCGTTTTTTGGCAAATTTTGGGATGTAAAACCCCTTAAAAATTTTAAATTGAAAAAAGTAAAAAAAAAGTGCCTGGAGATATTTCAGAACTACACCTACAAACCAAATTTCATCAAAATCGAACCGTTGGTATGGTCTTCAGCTCTGTACACATCCTAACAGACAGACATCACCAAAACAAATAATTCCACTAAAAACATTTTTGGGTTTAGGGAACACCAACACAGATAATTCCACTAAAAAAAATTTGGGGGTTCAGGGAGCACCAAAACAAATAATTCCACTAAAAATTCAAATTCAAAAATTTTTACGAAAACAATACTTTCTCCATATACTACGTATAGGGGGGAGAAAGTAAAAATAAGAAAAAAGGATCATATAAAATAGGCCCAAAAACGCATCGTTTTCCAGATTTTCGCCATTTTGTTTTTTTACAAAATAATTCATATCAGGGAAATGTTTGACTGATTTAGTTCGGCATGCAGTTTAACCTAACAATGATATATCTCAAGAAAAATAAGCGATTATATCCAATCATGCGTTTCAAAATAGCGGCTGTGTGAAAATTTCAAACTTTTATTTTTGCAAAAACTGTACCCTACATTTTAACAAATAAAAATCTACACACCTATTTGTAGCCCTTTTGATTCCCTATCGGATGGTGTAACTGTCAAAACAATCGTAAAAAGATATTAGCTAAGTTAAAGATAATAACAGCATATACGAGTATGTACATGCAATATTGTTGTGTTTACTGATATAGGATGGTTTGGTTTGTTTACTTTATTGGTATAGGATGGCGGGTTGAACAAACCAATTATTGAACATAAGTTAAAGATAATAACAGCATATATGTACATGCAATATTGTTGTGTTTACTGATATAGGATGGTTTGGTTTGTTTACTTTATTGGTACAGGATGGCGGGTTGAACAAACCAATTATTGAACATAACTTAACTATTATCCTTTACCCGATGGGAATCTAAAGGGCTACAATATACAAATTATTTATTAAAAAACAAAGTGGAGCATTTTATGACTTACGATTAAAGGGACTCTTTACCGCGAACGGTCCATAGTAATTAATGTAAATGCATTCAACAAACGTGCGTTGGTTCAGAACAGACCACATCTAGAATTTTGTGTTGCTAAGCTTTTGATTCAAACCAGCCGTATACTCTTAAATGAATTTTAATCAATATTTTCGAAACTCTCTGTATCTAGACTATTAAGTTACAATTGGAAAATCATAATTTGTCTGTATTCCGCCAGTTTGTTACTCATAACTACCAAACGAACATAAACTTTACAAATCATTTTTGAGGTGTATTTACATCTGTGAGTACATTTCACATTATTGCATACTGTTTTGATATATATTTAACGGTTAAACCTGCGTATACAGTAAATTAAAACAAACGATCTTGTTTAAGTGTTAAGGTTTTAATCCCAGACAGTTGTTTTATTTACAATGGTCGCGTGTCAAGTCCGTCCGCAAAACCCATAATTGTGTCCATAATTTTTACACTTTTTCAATTTTAAAATAGGTACCCTAAATGTTTTGGGGACAAAAAGCAGCCTAGATTAATCTTAGTCCAGTCAATGAGTGCTCAAAAGAGGGGTGTAGAGTGCATGGAATATGCGATAATTTTTGACTTTAGGACTTTGTTAGGAGTAGTTAGGAGGTAAACATACTAAAAGCTCCACCCCTGGGAGGTGAGCACAAGGCGGGAGGGGGGTGGAAAGGTCCCATTTTTATGGTGTTAGCTTATATCTCGGAAACGGTGAACTGTAGAAAAAAATGTTACAAATAAAAATGAAAGGTAATTAAATTTCCAATAAAATAGTTAGTGTACGTATTTATCGAATTCCCAACGGTTTTCGAGATATAAGTCATTGAAAATCGACCATTTTCGAAAAAATCGTGTTTACCTCACTCTTTTCTTTGTTAAACATTTGCTTATAATGCCTCCCACGACCGTTTCTCAGAAAAATTTTCAGAAACAGCAGTAAAGGTGGATGAAGTCCATTAATAGTTTAGTCTATAATTTTATAAAGAGGTAAACTTTGTTTGTTTGTTTATTTGTATGTATGAGGTAATCTCTGGAACTACTGAACCAATTGAAAGAATAGTTTTACTAATAAAAAGCTTTACTATCCCTGAGTAACATAGGCTATAATCCAATATTTGTAACTTTGGTCGGAACAATTCTTAGGTTATGCCTAGACCGATGAATTGCCATAGCAACCAATTGAATAAAATAAGAGGCAAAACAACTGTTTGCTCTAATATTTGATTAACACCTGATTTCAAACTTTGAAGCAACTATTTTTCGTACTTCTAACTTTTAGGTTAGGTTTTTATTAAAGTGTAGACCAGAGCCTTGCCGGTTCTTTAACCCTTTATTATAACTGTTGTTATAAAATATATGAAATAATTAGATTTGAACATCTTAGCTTTGGGGTTATTATTAATCCTACACCTTTATTATAAAAAATACATAACATTATTATGTGCACAGAATGTTCCAACGGGTTGGCGTGCGGAGCACGCAGGGGTTTCCAATAGTAGCTCATAAAAAATTTTGTTTTTCAATTGAAATTACGTTATTTCCATTGTTAAAGTATTGTTCTTCATCATGATAGCAAGTTACAGCATTTAAAACGCAACAGGCTCTCGACATACTTATTTCTAGAGGAACATCGAAATTAAGCGTAGCCTACATCTTAGAAATTCTATAACTTTTGATTGGTTGAAGATAAAATGGCAAAAGTGTATATATATAAATTGAAGGAAATTTAATGCTCTACAACTTCGTTTCTGAAAATGTTTCTGAGAAACGGTCGTGGAAGGCATTATAAGCAAATGTTTAACAAAAAGAGTGAGGTAAACACGATTTTTTCGAAAATGGTCGATTTTCAATAACATATATCTCGAAAACCGTTTTGAATGCGACAAATACGTACATAAACTATTTTATTGGAAATTTAATTACCTTTCATGTTTATTTGTAACATTTTTTTCTACAGTGAACCGTTTCCGAGATATAAGCACAAAAACCTAAAAATGGGACCTTTCCACCCCCCTCCCGCCTTATGCTCACCTCCCAGGGGTGGGGACTTTTAGTATGTTTACCACCTAACTACTCCTAACAAAGTCCTAAAGTCAAAAATTATCGCATATTCCATGCACTCTACAATGCATTCATTGACTGGACTATCTGTGAAACATCCTCTACGCGTAAATGAACGTTTCGTCAAAACTGGTTCAGCCATTCCGGAGATTATTCCGTACAAACAAACTTACAAAAAAAGTATTTATTCCCAAATCACAGACACTTTAATTTTACTTTCTCACTATATTATAGTATAGAGAAAGTATAGTGATCGCAAAAGAAAATCGATGTTGAGATTTTTGTGGAAATATCCGTTTTGGGACCCCCTGAGTCCAAAAAAGTGGTTTTTACAAAAAGTCTGTCTGTATGTCTGTATGTATGTCTGTATGTCTGTATGTATGTCTGTATGTCTGTATGTATGTCTGTATGTATACAAAGCTAGAGAGAAAACTATTCGATCGATTTCAACCAAATTTGCACCAGACATGTCCAGTACGCCTGTATAGATGCACGAAAAAGGGTTTTGAACAATTTTGAAAAACAACCCCCTTTTTGGCCAAAAAACCCCAAAAAAATCAGTTATTATTTTTTTATACAAAATCGGCTCTAACGATTTTGATAAAATTTGGCTTATTTGTAGCCTTTAATGTGCTCTACCATAAACAAAAACCCGCATCTTTCTAAAAATTCTCGTTTAGCTAATAATAATAATAATAATAACTGATTTTTGGGGGTTTTTGGCCATAAAGGGGGTTGTTTTTCAAAACCCTTTTACGTGCATCTGTAAAGACCTAATTGACGTGTTTGGTGCAAATTTGTTCGAAATCGATCGAATAGTTTTCTCTCTAGATAATAACAATATTTATTAGTTAATCTCCAACTTTAATAAAAGTATACAAAGCTAGAGAGAAAACTATTCGATCGATTTCAACCAAATTTGCACCAGACATGTCCAGTACGCCTGGATAGATGCACGAAAACAGGTTTTGAAATTTTTTGAAAAACAACCCCCTTTTTGACCAAAAAACCACCAAAAAAAATCAGTTATTATTTTTTTATAAAAAAACGGCTCTAACGATTTTGATAAAATTTGGCTTATTTGTAGCCTTTAATGTGCCCTACCATATACAAAAACCAGCATCTTTCTAAAAGTTTTCGTTTAGCTAATAATAATAATAATAATAACTGATTTTGGGGGTTTTTTTGGCCATAAAGCGGGTTGTTTTAAAAAAAATTTCAAAACGTTTTTACGTGCATCTATAAAGACCTAATTGACGTGTTTGGTGCAAATGTTTTTCGAAATTGATCGAATAGTTTTCTCTCTAGATAATAATAATAATATTTATTAGTTAATCTCCAACTTTAATAAAAAAAACTCTCCTACCCCACCGTACAAGTCACAGTGAATCTGTTTAGTAATTTAAATGTGTTTGTGAGAAAGTATGTGCCAGTTCCTGGTACCGTTTATTTATTTATATGTATAGATTTAACATTTTATTGTATTGCAAGTCTAGATATGACAGATTTTAACAGACGTGAATACTAACAACAATGAATGGACGTGTTTTTCCAGAGCTGAGCTTTCTTAACCAATTAAGTGGACCGCGTTTGTAAATAATTTATTGCCTATGTGATTTAATCGTTCTAACGAACGGAAAAACAAACCGAGCGTGAGTAATTTCGAAAAGGTTGTGCTTCTAATTAACTAATTAGACTAAATTGGTAAAGTTTGTACGAGAGTAATAACAATTAAGTTAGTAGATTTATTATGTCCGCGGTTCAGCTGCGTGGTCAAATTATTCTTATTTTGTAATCGTGTTTTAATGTTAAACATCAAACATAGGCCTAGTTATCTAGGTTTTTATGTTTTCTATTTAGTGTATACACGGGTTACCTTTAGCGCTGCACTTATAACAGGGGTTTGCTTATATTCTTGAAACATCATGTATTATTTTCACCATACACATAAGATGGTAAATATCCAAATGAAAAGAAATTGTAAAAATACAATTTCGAACCTCACTTTTTGTGTTTCGCCACTAGAAGAAATCTAACCAATTAAGAGGTTAAAACTTGCTAAATTAAAGCTTATATAAAATAGATGTGTTTTTTCTTTACAGAAACATGGCGCACGGATGAAGTGTTCCGCTTGTAAAATCGTCGCCCACGCCAGTTGTATCGGTGTATTGATGGATAGAGTGAGATTCACTTGTAAGCCGACGTTCCGTGATGTAGGCGTGCGTCAGTACAGAGAGCAGACGTGCATTCACCATCATTGGGTCCACCGGAGGTCGCAGAAAGGAAAGTGCAAGCAGTGTGGAAAGGTAAGTCTATAATGTCTGTTTAGTTTGGATGTATATTTTATTGAGTTTTGTGTCTTATAGTCCAGGCAACGAAAGAAAAATAGCAGAAAAAATTCATGTAGAACCCAATTTTGTCATATTTGTAGGGGAAGGTGTCCTTAACAACGTACTAAAAGTGCTGATGGGTAGGAGTGAAGCTAAGGCCCTGGGGTCCCCCCCAAAGGTTTCTTTTTTCAGTTTTTCGTTAATAATTCGAAAACTACTGTCTCTAGCGAAAACATGTTATATAGTAGGTAAATTAATCTACGTTAAATTATCTACATTCTCTTTTACATTTTTTGCTAAAATCAATTCTTAAGGAGATATGGAGGAAGGGGATGGAAAATTATCAAAATGGTCTTTATTCTTAAAAATTACATTTTTATTATTCAAAAATACCCTCCAAGTGCTGATTATTTCACTCTTAAGTGCTAAGCATTTTTAGGGTATATATATATTTCGAAAAATAAAATAAATACAAATTTGGGTTTATGTATGACATATTATACAGAGTAGGTGAAAAGTCTGAGAACGGCTTAGTATTTCGCATATAAGGAACATTTTAAGGTAGATGGGATTGAGGAACCTACTCTATGTAAAAATACAATTTCCTTTAGATGTCAAAAATTTGGTCCGTCATCTTGGACCCGCCATTTTGAATGTAAATTTCTGTTTAATAGAAAAGCGGTCATATGATATATCATTTCAATGTAGAATTGTAAGACAAAATCAATGGTGAAAACCACACATCCATATTATTTCAAACCATTCTGAAGATAACTGCATATATTTACATTGAATCGTATCATTTAATGTAAAAATGAAATAAAGTAGCCTACATTAAACTTCTTACCTATCAAATTTTAATGTTGAATAAAATTAAACATTATCAAAAATCTAATCTTAAGGTTCATGGTACATCAATTTTAACAATTTATTGTACCAGAATCATCACATATTACAACACTTTTAGTACCCAATTAAGAGAAAAAATGTACAGTATCAAAAATACATATTTTAACAATTTGCTAAATAAAAGTAATAGAAATCTGGGAGTTATTAGGTTTCTTGGAAACGTATACTAATTACTTCTCGTCATTGACTTTTGTTAAAAATAAGGAATCGTTCCCAGATTTTCTAGGAAGTTATTAATTTCTGAAAATGAAACGTATTCCGTATAAAAATAATGTAAGGTTGATTTATGTAAGTAGACCAGCTGGTTCACTTTGAAAGGTCGTGGATTATACAGTATATTAATACTCCATGGTAAAAGGTAAGCATGTGAATATAATCCATACGTACGTACGTGAGTGACAATATAATATAACAGCTGATTTCACCCATCATCTGTGATACTTAAACATAACCTAGCGTAGATTATACTTTGGGGTTATGTTTACAACTTCAATCAATATAAATCTTGTGAAGTTGATTTTCTTAAAATATGAGTTAAAGAACTAAAGTAGGCAATAAAGCGTTATAAGATTTTCTTTGAGGTTATAAAATAAATATGAATACAATCTTTTATTGGCCATATATATAGTCATTTATACGAAATTAAAGAAAAGATACCCATTCGTTTAACTTCGGAAACATTCGTACTCTTCGTATAACATATACACAAATTCGATTATTAATTTCTTCATTATAATATTAATAACTTCTACTTCATTTGATATATCATTATGGAATTAAAATCAATTAAAAGATAATATTTTTATCTTCAATTAGATATATAATAATTTATATAAATACAACATTTTAACAAATAGGCCTACAGTTTAATAACCCTTATAGTCCAGTTATGTTAGACAAATTACCTAAAACAACTCTTATTATCTAGGGATTTGGTATGCATGTTGTATTTCGCTACTGTAATGACATACTAAAAGTCCTCGCAAAAAACCTGTGCTACTGCCGCCATCTTTGAAAATGGCTCCATAAACTCAAAACTATTCATCCTATAAAAAAAAGTTTAGGATGCATTATTATGGTAGCCTAGCTTGGTAGCGGAATGTATCTAAGGCATTTTTAGTTTAACATTTAAAAATTCCCATAAAATATATTGAAAAGAGAAAATTTATGTTATTAGTATTAAACTGATCAGGAAATTTCAATGTCTAAGTTAAAACAAAAATGTGTTGATTAAAAATTTCTTTATAAGTTCCTTCAACAACAATATTAGTGTTATTTTGTTTTTTGTTTTTTTTGTTTTTTTTCAAATAAATCATCAAAATAGTTTTCTATATATTGCATTTTATGGCTAAACTGTTAATTTTATTCAAAAATTCTAAATACAAAAGTTGTATCTCTTTTTGTGACAGAAATTTTTTGGACGCCATTTTCCAAGATGGCGGCCGTAATAGAGGTTTTTTGCCAGGACTTTCAGTATGTTACAGTAGCTAAATAAAACATACATACGAAATCACTAGCTTATAAGAGTTTTTTTAGGTAATGGGGTAATTTTGATTTAAAATGACTACACTATTACTAGTTTATCTATAATTATATATTTTGTTTAATTGTAACACAAATGTAATTCTCCAATAACACATAAACGTTTTTTGTTTAAACCCATTATTATTCATTCGTTGGATGTCGAACGGACGTGCATTTCTACAATCGCAAGTGAATTTCTCTCCGGTGACCTGGAAACTGTACTGTGTTTATAAATTCATTTATTCTGAGATTAGATACAAAACAAACCGAATAAACAATCACAAACGGCATTATTACCGGATTGCCGTCAGCGTGTTAATCTTTTTGTTACAACACAACTCCGGAATGAAAGGCTGACTCACGTTGTGACGAGGGATTTGGTTCATTAGCTACTCCATTCAGAACTCCGCCATTGTGTAGACGAGGAATGGAAATGTACGGAAGGTTTAGAAGATTAATTATCAAAGTAAGGTGATTCTGTGAGGTAATGTGCTTGTTGCGTTTACTCCGTGTGCAAATTTAATGTGAGGAAAGAAATGCTATACTTTGTTACATTTTGTATTCGAATATTAAGTTTTACCTGAAAATATGAACACTTTGTTACTATAGTGTTTAATAATAACTTGAAAATAGATTGTTCTCTAAAAAATGTAGAGCAGAGGAGGCTTACCATAAAGATGTAGAGGAAACGAAGGTTTGAACACAGGTAAAGATAGTGAAGGAAAGGAGAGAAAGGACAAGATTAAGAGCGAAAAGGTCAAAAGTAAGTGAGGGGGTAATGATATATAGAATTTAAGAAGAAAGAGAAGGAGAAGTAGATGATGAAGGGCCAAGAAGGAAAGTGTGAGAGACCGATGCGAAAGAGAAAGAGAGGGAGGAAGAAATACAGATAAGAACATCAAAAGAGAGCGAAGGAGGTAGAATGAGAAAAAGGCAGGGACAGTAGGGTGAAAAAGCACAAAGAAGAAAGAGAAGAAGAAGAAGAGGATAAAGGGAAGCCACAAAGGAGGAGTGAAAGAGGTAAAGTTAGAATAAGGGAGGGACAGTATGGTAAAAAAAAACACTGACACAAACAAGAAAGAGAAGGAGAAGAAGAGGACGAAATGAAGCCACGAAGGAAAGTGTGAGAAGTAGATGCAAAAGAAGAATGAGAGGGAGGAAGAAATACTAATAAGAACCTTAAAAGAGAGCGAAGGTGGTAGAATGAGAAAAGGGAAGGGACAGTAGGGTGAAAAACACAAAGAAGAAAGATAAGGAGAACAAGAGGATGAAGGGAAGCCACGATGGAAAGTGCGAGAGGCTGAGGCAAAAGAAGAAAGAGAGGAAGGAAGAAATACAGATAAG
>JAGFPH010001049.1:27879-37882 GCA_018207615.1 Philaenus spumarius
AAGGAGGTAGAATGAGAAGAGGGCAGGGACAGTGGGGTGAAAAAACACAAAGAAGAAAGAGAAAGAGAAGAAGAGGATGAAGGGAAGCCACGATGGAAAGTGCGAGAGACTGAGGCTAAAGAAGAAAGAGAGGGAGAAAGAAATACATATAAAAACATCAAAAGAGAGTGAAAAATGTAAAGTTAGAATAAGGAAGAGACAGTATGGTGAAAAAACACAGACACAAACAAGAAAGAAAAGAGACAGTGGTATAGCGATAATAGAAGATACTGTGGTGTTAAGAGACAGGAAGTAAAGCCGTTGTTATATAACATATTTTGTAATTGTAGACATTGTTATTATTTATTTAAGTTTATACAACTTACTGAGAACAATTTACGAATACAAATATTCAAAGCGTTTCGTTTTTTTAAGATTAATTATCAAGAGATTAATAACCTCCCCTGCCTTTTACTTCAGGGGGAAAATCAATTATCAGAATAAGTACGCTAATTAAAGCCAAGACCCACCTTTAAGTCGATTCGAATTTAATTACTTTTCGACTGGAAAGACAACTAACGCCAACTGGTTTAATTAATAACAAATGGGTTGAGTTTGATCAATTTTCTGATATCATTTTATGAATAAAAAATATTCTGTTCTTTCTCCGAGACCTCCTCGTTTAACTCTGTTCTCTAATTCTGTACTTAGGGAAGGTAATTTAAGATGAACCCTGCTGAAGTTGAAATGCAACGTTTTAAACGGAGAATTATGCGCAATTGTTTTCAAGTTTTGAAAATGTGTTCGTATTTTCATTTGCAACCAATCACTTTTTTTATATATATGCATATAATTTAAACAGTTGATTCACAGTATTCGACTAATAGTTTAATTTTTGTTCGTATATTATTACTTGTTATTTCGGGTGTCCCACGAAGAGGTCCCTATTTTTGAATTGATATGACAGACGTATAGAGCGCGCTACAGACTTGAAATTCTACAGTCGTGACTAACACATATGTAAAAGAAATACCCCTGAGTATCAGTTAATTCTGACTGATCCAAACAAAATGGCGAAAAAACAAAGAACAACAAAATCAGCAATCGTATTTTAAGGGTAAACCCACTTTTATTTAGAATAGGAACAGCTACAGCTGTTTAGACTATTGTAAATCTATCAGCTGACTGCGTGTATCCACAACAATGAACATATTTGGTAATAAACATTGGCATTTGTTATTAAGTTGCATTGTAAAGTGTCTTATGTACCATGCCGTTTTCGACTGAGCAAAAAGTGAAATGTTGTTCCTGGGCTATTGCCTTTGAAAATGATTATGAAGCAATAAGGTGTTTTAGGGAAAGGTACCCAGGTGTAGTTCCACCGTCAAGGAAATCTATTCGTAAGTGGAAGACTATCCTACTAGAAACGGGGTCAATACAAAAAAAATACCATAGATCCTCCAACATAGAAAATGAAGAAATCGTATGTGCTGCTTTCATGGAATCTCCAAATATGCCTGGAGAAAGGTGGAATCTGCTACAGGGATACCGAAGTCATCTGTCCAAAGGTAACTTATGCCAAAAAGAACAAAATCAAACATTATAAAACTCATTTAGTTCACGGACTGCTTGAAGATGATCCTGACAGGCGATTGGAATTTTGTTCGAAAATAATTGAAAAGACTGACGTAGATAGCAAATGGCATGAAGGAATCGTGTTTTCAGATGAAGCGACATTTTATCGAACAGGAACTGTAAACAGGCATAATTGTCATTACTATAACACAAAAAATCCACATATCTTACAAGAAGAGAAATTAAAATCAACAGGTATAACAGTTTGGGCTGCTGTTACCAAGGATGGTGTTTTGTCGTATGACATATCCCGACAAACAATGACTGGAGAAAGGTATGCATCAGTTTTAAGCAATCACATAGTTCTTCATCTTTCTCAGCCTGAGATAAAAGACGTTTTTTCCAACAGGATGGAGCTCCTCCGCATTATGCTAATGTGGCCAAAGAAGTTTTGGACCAAAATCTTCCTAACCGTTGGATAGGTCGTGGCAGCAGCTTCATGGACTGGCCCCCAAGGTCTCCAGACTTGACTGTTTGTGACTTTTTTCTGTGGGGCTTTTTGAAGGAGAAGGTTTATTGTCATAAAATTGCGACAGGCGATGAACTAATGAGGTTGATCGAAGAGGAACTGTTGTTGATACCTAGAGAGTTGTTTAGCAAAGCGTATGACTGTTTTCTATTTCGTTGTCATCAGTGCATTGCGATCGATGGACATCAGTTTGAATAAGGTTTATGGATCAAATAGATTTAATTTATTTATGAGTTACTTATATCTTTAATGTCTTTAATTCCCTAACGTTGTTTAGTGCTTAGTAACATCGTTAAAATTCAATAATTATGTTGTAACACTTAAACAAATAAAACTATTTTAACGAAAAGGTACTATTTCTTTGATATCCCGCCATTTTGTCCTAATGTGTCAGAATTAACTGATACTCAGGTGTATTTCTTTTACATATGTGTATGTTAGGACTGTTGAATTTCAGGGTTGTAGAGTGTTCGGTGCATCTAATATATTAATTCAAAAATAGGGACCTCTTCGTGGGACACCCGGTATATGTTTTAATGGGACATTAAAATGTTAAACATTGGTTTATCAGTTTAGGAATGTAAGGGATCTAATATTTACAATTAAAGCTACCTATACTCGTTAACTCTATAAGTATTTTAAGTAACCAATGGAAAAGTCTTCAAACTACGTAAATTATTCAAAAAAAAAAAAAAAATAAGCTGACCATCTTACATGAGGTGTAGTGTAAGTACATTTACTATATGAGAAATTTGTGCGTAACTTAATTTACAGCACAGCTGTTTCGTCGTTCAGCGTGAAATCTTCAAAACTCTAATTGGCATACATGTGTAATATTTCTCTCTTCTCTCTCCCCCTCTCTTCCCTTCTCCTCCCCTCTCCCCTGTATCTTTTCTCCCCTCCAAATCTCCCTCTCTTTTCTCTCCCTCTCACTCTTATCTCCCCCCCCCCTCTCTCCCCCTCTCTCTCACTCACTCAATAGCCGTGCTCAGTTTGCCAAATTTTTAAAACTGCATTTCATGAAGGGTATGGTCGTGGACTGATATATTTACTCTGGATGTTTACCATTTATTTAAATTTAATAATACATACATATTGTTTATAAGTAGTTCTTCCATTTCAATAAATATATTTAAATTCTGACAGTTATTTTAAAGAATTTTTTCTATATTTTGAATTTTTTATGTTTTATGACATGTGTTTTTTCTTTACTATGTTTTTTATGGTTTAATTATTTTGTGTCTTGTTTTAGTAATAGGTTTTAGTATATTTAATTGATTGTAATTACACATGTAGAAATGTTAATTGCATATGAGTCGAGAGGACCACTTAATATAACCCTAAACTCTCTTACAATCATTTTCCCTTAATCTCTAGCACAGAATTGTAAACTACAGGGTGTATCAGAGCGGGTGGCCGGCTTGTATAGCATTGAAACGAGAATACTTAGACATTTAGTTTTTTAAACTGATAACCCCCTATTTCGACACCAAGGAATTCAGGAAAAATGTTTTCAACCCTCTAAAATGCCCCAAAAGGGTATTTTGGGTTGGTTTTGGGGAAATTTTCAAATGTAAAGGTAGGTCGTGTTGTACCTCATTTAAAAAAAGTCTTGGTACACTGATCATTAAAACAAATTTTTTTTTAATTTATCTTGTACCGTCAATACAGGGTGGCCCGAAACATCATAAAAATTTAAGTTTACAAATCTTTTTACATCTGACATAACAAATTCGTTTAACAGCTACAATTTTTAAAGTGCATTGACAAAGATGTGACCTTTCAAGCAATACCTAATTTTAGTAGGTTTTCTCACATTTTTAGCAGGTTTCAAAATTTACAACTTTTAGAAGTTTAAAAGTCAATATCTCAAAATTTTCAAATTGCAATGTGGGTCATCTTACATATCAAATTGAAGCCCTTACAATTATCGACATTTTTCATATTTGAATTTTTTTCATTTCTCTATTGGCTTAAAATTTACAGAAAAATATAGTTTTTCTTAGAATTAATGAGTTTTTGTGTTCTTTATAAGCAGGCTTTATAACTGCTCACCGGTTTTGAACAATACACCAGGAATACTCATGAATGAGCATCTAATTCAATGATCCTTATCTTTTCGTTATCAGTCAAATTCTTCATTCCTTTAAAAGTGGGGGCGCTTCCATCGCTACTGTGGTATTATTATAAACATTTTTTCATATTTCTTTGTTACAAATGTTATTACAGTATTATTTTATGTTAGCTTAAATTTTGTTACGATATAATGTTGACAACTAAAACCCGGATTTTTAAAAGAGAAAAACAATATTTTTCAGTAAATTTTAAGCCAATAGAGAAATGAAAAAAAATTCAAATATGAAAAATGTTGATAATTGTAAGGGCTTCAATTTGATATGTAAGATGACCCACATTGCAATTTGAAAATTTTGAGATATTGACTTTTTAAACTTCTAAAAGTTATAAATTTTGAAACCTGCTAAAAATATGAGAAAACCTACCAAAATTAGGTATTGTTTGAAAGGTCACATCTTTTTCAATGTACTTTAAAAATTGCAGCTGTTAAAAAAAATTTTATGTCAGATGTAAACTTAAGTTTTTATGATGTTTCGGGCCACCCTGAATTGACGGTGCAAGCTAAATGACAAAAACAATTTAATGATCAGTGTTCCGAGACTTCCTTGGGGTCGAAATAGGGGGTTATCAGTTTAAAATAAATGTCTAAGTATACTCGTTTCAATGCTATACAAGCCGGCCCACCCACTCTGATACACCCTGTATAACAAATATTTTATAGTAACGGCGTGTCGCTTGTGGAATTCGCTACCAGATTCCCTTACAACTATTGATAGCCGTGCTCTATTTGCAAAATCATTGAAACTTAATTTCATGGAAGGTATTAATTAACTGATACGTTTGCTCGGATTGTGTAGGAAAATGGAATTTGTTGAATTTGCTTATTTAAATTGTATGATGAATGAATGTGCGCGTTGTTATAAGTACTTCATTCGTTTACTTAAACCTTTTGCACTCTAATTATTTGACCCTTGGCTGCTCCACCAGATCCAATTGAAATATGACTGTTTGAAGAATTATTTTCGTAAATTCGTCAAAACATTACTATAAACAGTAAACATAACTTATTATATATCGTTTTGTTCGGAATAAACCCGAGAATAAGGAAAAAATAGTTGAAAGATTAAACAAACAATTTTTCTTTGAGTAGGCCTATTTTGAATATAATCCGTCAGAAAAATCAATAGATTATTTTGTTTTGAATGAAATTAAAAGTAATAATAATAGAGTTTAGAGCTTTTAAAATACTTTTTATCTAAATGGGACTAATATAAATAATTAAAAAAATAGTCTTGAGGTTTAACAACATTTTTTTTTATTGAGTAGGCCTATTTTGAATATATTATGTCAAACAAGTAAAAAATATGATTTTTTATGAATTTAAAAGTAGTAATAAAAGTGATTAGAGCTTGGAAAATGATTTTTACAGTAAATATGTGTGTTTAAATATGTCAACTTTATTTATATTTATTCAAAAATTTATTCCTAAAAAATGACAAAACCAACCGTGAAAAGCACTGTGAATTATATGAATATTGTCAACGGCGTTGGATAGGCAATCGAAGTACTTCTTGCCTGTATATATAATGTTCAAATATTATATTTCAAGAGAAACTAGACGAAACTAAAATTTGTGTAACCAAAATACCTAAAAGATATAACTAAGACATGTCAACTATATTTTTTCCTGACCACTTGCTTATTTTACCGAAACAACTTATCGGAGGATTTCATTGCACACAAATGACGTTCAAATAAAATTATTCAGCTTTATCATTTAATTGGTTTTATATAATTTCTCTGGAGGTAGATTTCTGTTAAGAGGAACAAAAATGGTTTCTTAAGTAACGCAAGACGGTTTATTCTCGGGCTATTAATTACGCTAATTGACAAGACGATTTGTTTTTAATTTTGTTAGGAATCTTATTGCAGGCTTTCGTTTAAAATTTATGCCTTGAAAAAACTCTTACATAAGTCTTGCCCGAAAACTTAGAACTAGTTTTTGTAGACCCTACTTGTGTTTCGTGTATACCAATCTACTTGTGTATACCAGTCTACTTGTTTATACCAAATGTCTGATTTAAGTACAAGAGTTTAAGAATAAAAAACAAAATTCTACCATGCAGCTGAACCTCTGACGTGGGTTGAGCGAATTTCCAAAATTAAGTTTATATGGGTTTCAATCAACTAGTTGGTAAATTATCTACACACGGAGGCGCTGAATAGCTGCCAATGTTTACGAAATATATTAGTACAGTTTGTTTGCACCTAAACATACTGGACTTTCGGTTGATACAACCTTGCTTTGTTACTGTGCATGTTTGTGGGCTCTTAATAGTAAAAAGTCCAGTACCTGGGAATTCTACAGGGCTTAGCTTTACTTTTTTATACTAATTACTATGTTTTTAACTTAGATTGAGTGACCTACTGGATGAAATCCTTGTAAGAAATAACAGATGTATCATCTTTAACACTGCAATGTTGTTTAAATTTGGAAAGTTATAACTTTGATTGGCCATTATGTTGGATAGAGTCAACATGCTCCGGTTTGGGTTAATCTTCTTCTTTTATCAAGGCCTTTAAAATTAGGTGTCACTCAATAGGGGTTATCATTTAAAATTTTCGACTTTCCCCCAAAATACCCCATTTTTGGGGGAGGGATTGAAATTTACGATACGCCATAAAAAACTCAATTTTTGTTCATGTTAACAATCCCCAAAGCAAATCTGTCTGTTTCCATTAATAACATAAATAATTGGGGTTGTGGGACTTTTGGGACACAGCTACAGAATGAGCTTTATAAGTTTGCCACCAGTGAGATCTCAGAAACTATTGATTGTACAAAGTTTAAATGAAGGGCATGACCTTAATTGTTCTGAGTATTTTGCAATGTGGGGGCTAACTTTATAGAAACCTTTATTCTTATTCGGTTTCTACAGTGTGTCCCCGAACTCTCTGGTCCAATTTTGTGGATTTGTTCCTGGGATCGAGACTAACCTATTTCACATAAATCGACAAATACGGTTTTCTTAGTATTTTTTAAACCATAATTAGGAGGAATCAAGTGACGAAACTACAAATTTGACACACATGAAAAATAAAGTTGATAACAGATGTTTAATATCAGCTGATCCACAATCCACGGTTAAAAAAAATTAATAACAACAATTAATTGTGTTTGTTCATTTTAACAAGTTATTTGTTTGTCTAAAAAAATCTTTATTAGTGTAAAAGTGTTTAATTGGTTCGAAACGATTCCACACCGAAATATCAAACGCTCACTTAGGGTGTTTTTAAAGCTGTATACCCCACTAACTTTTAAACGGTTTGTCGTATAAAAAAAACACACCAAGAACAGAAAAGGTTTTAATAACTTACAAACCCTGAAATCGTCATGAAGTACAGAGTGTCCTATAAGAAATTCGAAAGTTGTCCGCCATATTGGAAAATGGTGGCAATTTTTAAAATTTCAAATTCGTATTTTTAACGGTCACTAAAAAGTATGTTGAGTCCCCAATTAAAATTTTGCTGTACATATTATACTTTTGAAGATCACAATGGTGAAACAGTTAAAATGGCAAGCACTCTTTGACTGTTTGAG
Source organism: Philaenus spumarius (assembly GCA_018207615.1). Taxonomy (NCBI): domain Eukaryota; kingdom Metazoa; phylum Arthropoda; class Insecta; order Hemiptera; family Aphrophoridae; genus Philaenus; species Philaenus spumarius. The sequence goes on from JAGFPH010001049.1 coordinate 35,640, forward strand.
TATGCCTGCAATCAATAAAAAGACATAATTCATGATGACACTATATCCCAATTAATTCTCGAAATTATTTGTATTTTATAGAAACTCAAAAAGCCAGTGTCTTAGAAATAACCTACACTCTTGACTTTACCAACTCCTATAAAAGCGTACGTACGTGAGTAACATATAATGTAACAGCTGATTTCATCCATCATCTGTAATACGCAAACAAAACTTAGCGTAGGTTGTACTTTGTGGTTATGTTTACAACTTCAATCACTAATACAGCCTATAATATTAATAACTTCTAAATCATTTGATCTATCAATATGAAATAAAAGGCAATTAAAAGATAATATTTTTATCTTTCTTTAAATATATATAATAATATACAAAAACACAAAATCTTAACAAATATTCTTACAGTTTTATAGTCCTTATAATTGTACACATTTACCAAGTTAAAAATCCTCGTCTGCATAGTTAGGTAAGCCTAGATAAAGTGGGTTGTTTAAATAGTATTTTGTATAAATGATGTATTTCTGATGTGTATCTAATTAATCCGCCTGTGATTTTTCACGGGGATTTACTAGCAACGTATATACATACAAAATGTAAACAAATAGGCCTACAGTTTTACAATCCTATAATTGTACACATTTACCGAGTTAAGAATCCCCGTCAGCCAGTTAAGTAGGCCTATTATGTTGTTTTTAAATAGTTTTTTTAAATTATGTATTTCTGATGAATATCTAATTAAGACTGCATCTGATTTTTCACAGGCGCTTACTAGTAATTTAATAATGCCAGTAACTTTTCACAATTTATTGTATTGTTGTATTAAATGAATACATTGTTGAATACATTAAGAAGTGAACAAACGATAGGATAAAGCTAATAAAGACGTCTTCTTGGTCCTCGGTACCTTCGATTACTTCTTCTTCCAAATAAAATACCTTGCGGAAAACCCCGTTACCACTCTGCACACGTCGGTCCATTAGTCTCTCGATACTAGCAATGCATCCAGATTCTACGTTAAATAATGTTCAATTCCCGGAAAGCCACGCTCCCGGAAAATATCGAAGTAGGTCGCGTCTCAACGCGTTGTAATCGCACCTGGAAATGTATTGCGGGAGTCTGGAAAGGGGAAGTGTGGAAGTAGGCTAATGTGTTAAATAGTACATATTTTTCCAGCTATTAGTAAAGAGGGAGTATGATTGTAATTAAATGATGGGTCTATTTGAAAAGTAAAATATTCATAAATTCGAATAGTTTGCTTTTATTCGAATAGTAATACAAGTATCCGAATAGGTTTTAATCAATAGTATTCGAGAGTCCCAACACTACTGCTAGTCTGCCTAATTTTAGGTTAGGCCTAGACTTAAAATTACTTTCTAGGCATAACCTAAAATTATATTGTCCATGCTGCCGTTACGGCAGGTAAAATAAATTAAATATAAACACAATAATTTTAGGTTAGGCCTAGACTTAAAATTACTTTCTAGGCATAACCTAAAATTATATTGTCCATGCTGCCGTTACGGCAGGTAAAATAAATTAAATATAAACACAATAATTTTAGGGTAGGCCTAGACTTAAAATTACTTTCTAGGCATAACCTAAAATTATATTGTCCATGCTGCCGTTACGACAGGTAAAATAAATTAAATATAAACACAATAATTTTAGGTTAGGCCTAGACTTAAAATTACTTTCTAGGCATAACCTTAAATTATATTGTCCATGCTGCCGTTACGGCAGGTAAAATAAATTAAATATAAACACAATAATTTTAGGTTAGGCTTAGATATAAAATTACTTTCTAGGCATAACCTAAAATTATATTGTCCATGCTGCCGTTACGGCAGGTAAAATAAACTAAATATAAACACAATAATTTTAAGGTAGGCCTAGACTTAAAATTACTTTCTAGGCATAACCTAAAATTATATTGTCCATGCTGCCGTTACTGCAGGTAAAATAAATTAAATATAAACACAATAATTTTAGGTTAGGCCTAGACTTAAAATTACTTTCTAGGCATAACCTAAAATTATATTGTCCATGCTGCCGTTACGGCAGGTAAAATATATTAAATATAAACAATAATTTTAGGTTAGGCCTAGACTTAAAATTACTTTCTAGGCATAACCTAAAATTATATTGTCCATGCTGCCGTTACGGCAGGTAAAATAAATTAAATATAAACACAATAAGTTTAGGTTAGGCCTAGACTTAAAATTACTTTCTAGGCATAACCTAAA
>JAGFPH010001049.1:52150-71181 GCA_018207615.1 Philaenus spumarius
ACTTCTTCAAAACTACCGAATGAATTGGAATTAAATTTGGTATGTAGCTTCCTCTAGGGCCATAGGTGCTCACTAAGAAAGAATTTGAAAAAATTCTAAGTTTTAGGGGAGTTTGGGGGGATCAAAGTTATTAAAAAACAACTTCTTCAAAACTACCGAATGGATTGGAATGAAATTTGGTATGTAGCTTTCTCTAGGGCCATAGGTAATCACCACGAAAGGGTTTGAAAAAATTCGAAATTTTAGGGGGGTTTGGGGGTATGAAAGTTATTAAAACTTCACGATATTTTATATGTAAACTCCCCAACTTGTTGAAATTAAATGTAGATTGTTTTTCTACCGTCTTTACTTTATAGCACAGGTAATTCAAGTGGTAACCAAGGTTCGAACCTTTGCAGTCTGCGTAGCAAACTAGAGGCCACCCTCCTTCCCCATTAAAAGTAGAAGTAATTTTGTCTCAAGCGTAATATAGGAGTAAAATAATGTTGATATTAATATTTAGTCTGTATATAAATAAATTGTACTTGTTTATGAATTACCTACACTAATATTTTTATTTCGATATTTTGTAAATTTATTCAGAAAAAAATCTTAGGTTAGACCTAGATTGATGAACCAACGCATGTATTTAGATTTATTACCATAGCAATAAATTAAGAAACAGCTTTTTACTCTAAAATTTCCATTAACAGCTGATTTCAAACTTTGAAGCAATTATTTGTATTTCTAACTTTTAGGTTATGTTTTCATTAAAGTGTAGACCTGAGCCTTGCTGGTTCTTTTAACCTTAAAAACAACGGCTGTTGTAAAATATACGAAATAATTTGATTTGAACTTTTAACATTATTTTACCATCTTAGCTTTGGGGTTAATATTAATCCTACACCTTTATCATAAAGAAAAGATAACATGATTACCATAGCAAACAATTGAATAAAATAACAGATAAAACAGCTGTTTGCTCCAATATTTCCATTAACAGCTGATTTCAAACTTTGAAGCAAAATTGTTATACGTGATCGGTTGCCGTTCTAAAATATGGGTTCTGCAAATATAGGAAACGTACTTTATGTTTACGACAAATTACTTTCATATTTTCATAGTAGATTCAAAATTGTTGGCAACCCAATTAACATAAATTAAAGTTTCATGTGTGTAGTCAATTTGATTAATTTAACTCACAAGTTTGGAATGACAACCAATCTCCAGATTGCTTCAATAGATATAATAATTATTAGTTGAATTATTTTGTATTTTATATAATGAACAAATCACAGCATTAACTTGTCTTCTCTATTTACGCATTAATCTACACTAATATTATAAAGAAGTGAAATTTGTTTGTTTGTTTGTATGTAGGGGGTAATCTTTGGAAAACTGAACCGATTGAAAAAATAATTTTACTAATAAAAAGCTCCCTTAGTAACATAGGCTATAATTTATTTTGATAAAAACATTTTTTAATTTGTATTTTATATATATTAATTTTAACAATATTTGTAAATTTAGCCGGTAAAAATCTTTAGGTTAGGCCTAGACTGATGGAGTAACACATGTACTTGCATACATTACCATCTGAATAAAGTAACAGATAAAACAGCTGTTTGCTCCAATATTTCCATTAAAAGCTGATTTCAAACTTTGAAGCAATTATTTGTATTTCTAACTTTTAGGTTAGGTTTTTATTATACTTTAGACCTGAGCCTAGCTGGTTCCATTAACCTTTATTATAACTGCTGTTGTAAAATATACGAAATAATTTGATTTGAACATTTAACATTATTTACCATCTTAGCTTTGGGGTTATTACTAATCCTTTGTTATAAAAAAAAGATAACATGATTATGAGTACAGAAGGTTCTATCGAGGTTGGCGTCCGGAGCACGCATGGGTTTCCCTGGTAAGCTAATAAAACTTTGCTATTACTTGAACTGTTGAACGGGAAAATTAAGTAACGTAAAATCCGTCACTGTCAAGCGTGTATAAATCCAAATGATACGGAAGGCACCAATCAAATGCAAATACTCAAAGGGAAAATACGGCAACTCGTTTGTTTTTGTCGGCTTCAGACTTTCTGATCAGGACATGATTAATGTCGGCCATCAGCACGAGACGTATACTCAGTAGATGTTAGGTACTATCACTCCTTACAAGGAAACAAATGACCGGCAAATGGATTGAATAAAGTGTTATAGAGGTACTTAACGATTTTTCTTACAATTTACGAACCTTTTTCCTAGTGATGTTTTAAAATTGGTACTCGTGTACATTATATGAAAGTACTTCCTTTATCACACTCGCAGAACTCATTACGTAAAAACAAATAATAAAATTAGATTATTTTATCCTCAGATTATCCTCAGAAATACGAAGAATACAAACATTTTCTAAAGGAGTCAAATAAAAATTCATAATGTATGTATAGACATTACCGATTGCTACTAATATACAATAACTAGCTGACCCGTACGGCGTTGCCCGAGGTGGTTGGTATTTTCAGTCTTTTTAACGTAATTGTATTCTTTTTAAGTGTTCAGTCAGTGAGTGGTATTTGGCTTTTATATATATAGATCTTAAATAATAAAAGCACTATTGTCATAATAATAAAAGATCTGAAATTATGATTTTAGTAACTTTGATCCCCCGAAACCCCTCCTAAAATTTCGAAATTTTTCATACCCTTTCTTAGTGAGCACCTATGGCCCTAGATGAAGCTACATACCAAATTTCATTCCAATCCGTTCCGTAGTTTTGAAGAAATCGTGATTTAATAACTTTGATCCCCCAAACCCCCCCCCCTAAAATTTCGAATTTTTTTAAATCCTTTCTTAGTGAGCACCTATGGCCCTAGAGGAAGCTACATACCAAATTTAATTCCAATCCATTCGGTAGTTTTGAAGAAGTCGTTTTTTTAATAACTTTGATCCCCCCAAACCCTCCTAAAACTTCGAATTTTTTCAAATCCTTTCTTAGTGAGCACCTATGGCCCCAGAGGAAGCTACATACCAAATTTCATTCCAATCCATTCGGTAGTTTTGAAGAAATCGTGATTTAATAACTTTAATCCCCCAAACCCCCCCTAAAATTTCGAATTTTTTAAAATCCTTTCTTAGCGAGCGCCTATGGCCCTAGAGGAAGCTACATACCAAATTGCATTCCAATCTGTGCCGTAATTTTGGAGAAATCGTGATTTAGTAATTTTTACCCCCCAAACCCCCTACAATTTCCAATTTTTTAAAACCCTTTTTTGGTGAACACTTATGGCCCTAGAAGAGGCTACATACCAAATTTCATTCCAATCCGTTCGATAGTTTTAAAGAAATCATGATTTAATAACATTGATCCCCCCAAACCCACCCTAAAATTTCAAATTTTTTCAAACCCTTTCTTAGTAAGCACCTATGGCCCTAGAGGAAGCTACATACCAAATTTCATTCCAATCCGTTCGGTAGTTTTGAAGAAATCGTTTTTTAATAACTTGATCCCCTCAAACCCCCCTAAAATTTTGAATGTTTTCAAACCCTTTCTTAGTGAGCACCTATGGCCCTAGAGGAAGCTACATATCAAATTTCATTTCAATCCGTACGGTAGTTTTTGAGAAATCGTGTGAGTGAGTCAGTGGTATTTCGCTTTTATATATATAGACTAGGGGAAACCACGCCAACCCCGTAGGAAAGGTGTAAGATTAATAATAACCCCTAAGCTAAGATGGTAAATAATGTTAAATGTTCAAATCAAATTATTTCGTATATTTTATAACAGCAGTTATAAAAAAGGTTAAAAGAACCAGCTAGGCTCAGGTCTACACTTTAAAAACCTAAACGAAAAGTTAGAAAATAAATACAAAAATAATTTGTTCAAATATTGAAATCAGGTGTTAATGGGAATATTGGGGCAAACAGCTGTTTTATCTGTTATTTTATTCAATTGGTTGCTATGGTAATAAATGTAAATACATGTCTTGGTTCCTCAGTCTACGCCTAACCTAAGATTTTTTCCGACTAAATTTACAAATATTGAAATAAAAAACGTATTTATCAAAATGAATTATAGCCTATGTTACTTAGGGATAGTGTAGCTTTTTATTAGTAAAACTATTTTTTCAATCGGTTCAGTAGTTCCAGAGATTACCAGCTATATACAAACAAACAAATTTTACCTCTTTATAATATTAGTATAGGTTAAATCTATTACTTGCCTTAGCAATCTAAAAAATTGTCAATAGTTAGTTGACAGCTAAATTAAATACTTTAGATTCCTGCCAGATATACAATAATTACAAAAAGGACAAAGGGAATTTGTCGAATGACCAAACACAGTTCCAATCCAACTTAATATTTGACTTAATAGTTAAGATAACTCCACCCATAGCCGCCAACTTTCCAACCTGAATAATCAGTGCTTCAGATGGAATAAAAGCACAAAAGTGGACGGTCACACACTGTGACATTAAATTTTATTATTATGATGAAAGTTTTATCCCTGCCATTGTTTCGACAACTATCTATACTACCTCGTAGATCTTTATATATTTAAGGTTATGAAAATGTTTTATAATAGGAGTGGGCGTTTTCAGATCTTCAGTACAGAAATAATTACTTGCTTAGACATAGTAGCAAAGTTTTCGTACCCAGAGCAAAATTGACAATATATTGAAACTTTTACTCTTTAGTTGCACCTAAAATATATAACAAACTCCCAGAAAATATTAAAGCCTGCACACACCTAAATAAATATTTGACTCTTTTGAAATCTGGCTTTCGGGCATGCATTGTGCTGGGGGTTGTGGTATAGGAATACATGATTATTCTAATTTTATTTGGATGCATGGAAAATGAGTGTAAGAGATGTGATATGGGAGTTTTTTCCCTTTTTTTTTAAATATTTTTGTATAGTATTATGTATCTTTTTAATATGTTCAACTTGTAGCTATGAATATACGTACGAGAGAGAGAGAGAGAGAGAGAGTGAGAGTGTGTATGGTATGGTATGTAAGTGCATGTTACGTATGTGTAATTTAACTAATATACATTTATGTTATGAAAGCAAATCCTTATGCCTAATTACCACAGAACAAATTATTCTTGTTTTTATTTTATTTGTAATATTTTTCAATCATTGAAAATTTAATATTAATTTATTGAGAACTGCTCCCGATGAAATCTTAACCTCTGTTCTTTCCTTTCACTTTTACTTGAGAAAAATGCAGCCTCACAAGGGGCATTATTTCATTCCTTTTTTTTCTTTTTCTTCTTCTTATTTTTTGTTGTTCTTTATATTAAGTTTTTCTTCTTTTTAGGATTTATATATATATATTGTTTTTTGGTTTCTTTTTTGTATTTTATCTTATTTAAGGGCAGTCGTACGCCTATCTCTTCCATGGTAATTTTGACAACTTTATGTACCTTTTTTAAAAAACAATATAAGGTACCGACTTGATTTTTGTGTTGTTTGAAAGTAAATGTGTTTTTCTTTAATATGAGTGTTAGGTTTTAAAAAATAAATTTGTTTAGTATTTTTTTTATTTGTTTTTTAGTTTTTTATATTTTTTTACTATGTTTTTGTACCTAAAATAAAATATATAAAAACAAACTAACTTACATATAAAAAAATCCAACACTCGAATTAAGGACCACGACATAGGGAACAAAACAATCAAAAAATTGTTGAGATATCTCATACGGTTGTTGAGAAACAGGTACATTTGTAAAAAAAAAAAATTTCAGGAGAAACGTTTTAAGACAAAAATTTGTTTTAAAATGACAATAGCTTTACCTCAATACAATCCACCTCCATGTTTTGCTGTTTTTCTTCTTTGTAATCATCTTCTAGCTTGTATTTTGCCTGGGTCGCCTGTTTTCGACACTTTTTCTCAATATCTCTGATTGCGTTCTCCGCTTTCTTTGTCCTAAGTTCGTCAGACTTTTTCATGACTTTTACACAGTTTTCACCTGGAGAGATGCCTAATTTTTTCAAAATCTTGCATTTAGTAACATTACGAAGGTAGATTTCGGAACACGTGACCATATTACATTGTTCAGTGATTCGTCCGCGTTTTGGGTACCTCCATGCAAACATTTTCTTAGAAGATCAGAGTTAGCGAAGTCCCTGAAAATTGGCCTTATTTCCTTCATGATGGTGGATGGGATATGAAGGTGATTTGAATGGTCATACTTGTCACCACTGGATTTTGCTTTTTTGGTACTTAGTTTGGCCGGTTGACTAAAAATTGACAAATTATGGCTAAGCTGCGCTTTACAAAAATAGTTATAAAAATGAAGTCGGAATTTGACGAACAAGGTGTTAAATTAAAGCTAACAGTAGGGCCTATACTGCATAAAATAAGACCAAACACAAATAATCGAAAAAATATTTTTTTTTACCCAGTACGACTCCTCTTAATGTATTATAGTGTCACATTTCAATTTATTTTGTGATCCTGTTGTCAATGTGAGTTATATTTTTCTTTTACTATCTAAATCTGTTTTTATTTTGTTCGTTTTTCTTACTGTAATAAAAGGAATGAAAAAGAAAATGTTGGCTTATTCAAACAATTATTTTCCAATAACATTTTCTTCGTATTTGTGAGTTTATATTTCATTATTACAATATTACATAACTGACCTAAATCATTGAACGAAATCCTTGTTTTATATGGCGAAGCGGAGGCACATTTAGAAATTGCGTTTAGCACACAAAATCATAGTTCCAATACTATTCCGTGCTATCAAACAGTGCCTTAAAGTAATTTTAAACCGTGATTAATAAAACACTAGATTGAATTTAGTTTAATTATTTGATGGAATTAATTAAAGCAAGAACTATCCCCAAGTAGATCCATTAGTAGAGTAGATGGATTCTGAGACTTCGCTAACTCTGATTATTCAATTAATGGCATGTATTGTTGGAACTATTGGTATTTAAGGCTCTTCTTTACCTTGAAGAAAACTCCCAAGTGTACAGTATAAAAGGTTGAGCCGCAAAATCGTTGAAACATGCATTCGTAATAACGTGTTTCGGATTCTATTTATAAATTAATAATCTGGGAAACTACTTTAAGTTATAAAAAAGGCTTTATATGTTTTACGTGTTAGCTTAAAATATGGAAATTATTGCTTAAAACTCCCAAAAATGCATTAAAAATAATCAATTTTTACTCAGTTGAACTGAAACTGAGTTCATGTATTTTAAAAGGAGTTGCAGTCGATATCTTTCAATTATGAGATATAAGACAAAAGCACATAGCCTTTACGGACAAACTTTTTAGGATGAAAAACGGCGTCCGAAACACGTTAGTACGAACTGCATATTTTTGCTGTTTTACGCACGGTATACTTAATCATATAATACTTAATCATTTCAACTATTTACACACAGTCCATGAGCCGAATCCGAAAATGAGGTCGATTGGTTCCATTTGGGGTGGCAAGTTTTCGCTGAGTTTTTCTTGTACAGTTTTATGGGTAGATCAAGGGTATATTTGACTGCTATGTCTTATTAATAGCTTTCCGTCAACAAATTTAATTTATAGGACAAAATATGTTTTTCTTTTAACAAGGAGTAAAGGTATCAAACCAAGGTAGTACATGTTATCAGTGTTTATATACAGGTGTCTTTTTTAAATGGACCACCCTTCGTATATTTTAAACTATGAATCTGATAGCAAACTTTAAATGGTGAACCTTTCTTTGTTTTTTGTTCTGAGAAATTAAAAATAGTTAGTTAAAATATTTGTAAATTTTCGAATATGACTGTCAACTTTCGAACTTCTTACGGAACGTTATGTATTTTATGATGAGTTTATTTTTTACAACTTGATGTTTTTTGATGCGACTAACCGTTTAAAAGTTAGAGGCGTATACATTTTTAGAAACACCCTAACTGAGCAGAAGATATTTTTGTATGCAAACGTTTTCAACCAATGAAAACCCTCTTAACACTAACAAAACGTTGTTTAGAAAAACAAATAACTTTTTTTTTATTTAACAAATCGGTTTTTGTTATTTTTTTAAAACCATAAAACAGAGGAATAATATGTTACGAGTACCAACTTCATTTTTCATGTGTGATAAATTTGTAATTTTGTCACTTAGTTCCTACATAGGCCTATAGTCTGTCCGCTCGGCCGTGATACCTGACTTCTCGGAACTCAACGCCCCCTCCACTAGTTTGAAATCGGCATTCCCGGCGAGCGGGTAGGGAGGGGGCTTGAGTTCCGAGAAGTCAGGTATCACGGCCAAGCGGACAGACTATAGTTTTCTCTACTTAGTTCATCTGATTGTTTTGACAGTGAGAACGTCCGATAGCGAATCAAAAGGGCTACAAAATATGTGTCTTGACATTTTTTATTAAAACGTATGGGTTTTGAGTAATTTAGGTTTGACATTTTCAAACAGACACCATTTTTAAACGCATGAATGGATACAATCGCTTATTTTTCAAACACAATTGGTCAAACATGTCTCTAGATAGGAATTATTTTGTTTAAAAAAACGAAGCGCGTTTTAGGGCGCATGCTTGTAGGAACTTTTTTTATTTATTTTTACGAAAAGAACAAACTCGAGAAGTTTGGCGTCCTATTTAGGAAACGCCCTGTATAATATATCTACTTTGATATCCCAAAACACACGGTAAATAGACGTGATCAGAAAGTAAATACAAAGTTTCTGATTATACGAAAAAGTGTTTACGGAAACAATCCATCGCGCTCCGTGCAATTTCCATTGCATTTATTGTTTGATTTGTCAAGTTTTATTTTCGAACATGTAAAATTGAATTTCAATATACCCAGTAAATTCTGATATATGATTTCTCTGTTGGATATCAATCTGGCGCTAATTGGATTTATTAGTTAATATTTGACATTGTGGAAACTTTTATTTCAATTTCGAAAACCTAACGCGCGCTGTGAGACCGCCTACATTACCAGATACATCCGATTTGTAATTTATTGCGGATAGTGATTGCATTTTTTAACTTCCCGTTAAGAAAATTGAAAATTTTCTAAAATCGGGAAGTTATTGGTTTCACCCCGTTTTTCGAAAATCGAGTATTCATCAGATCTCGACGTTTTGAGGTCCTAGGAATCTTCCCTGACCACTCCCGAGAGGGTGTCACCCTGTCTGTATGTATGTGTGTGTGTGTATGTAAGTATGTGACCCGCTTATAACTTTTGAACGGATTAACCGATTGGATCCTACCAAACGGCGTTCTAAAGAGTTCCATCAAACTTAGATTTCCTGAAAATTTCAACTAATTCGGACCGGTAGGTTCTGAGAAATTTCGAAAAAACTAAGAAATAAAAAATTTTCAAATCAGGTTTTTTTAAATAACTTTTAAACGGCTTTACCGATCAATTCCAAAATCTAATCAGCTTTTAACCTTAAAAAGCGACGTCGATCGCTACCAGTCCGGTCAAAATCGGTTAATTAGTTCGTGAGATATCGTGAACGAAAGAAAATCAAAAAGTGTTTTTTCTCAATTTCTCCGAAGTTTTTCATCAGAAAAATGTTTGTTATCGATTCTTTCAATGGACTCGAAAAACTGCATCGATTGCCGCAAATCGCATAAAAATCGGTTGATTCATTCAAAAGTTATGGCAGTTCAAAATTTCCAAAAATAGTGTTTGTTGTAATTAAACTTAGCGGGAAGTTACATGGATGGCCTTTAGGGTCAATGGTTTTCCAAATTTTTTTTACCTAACACCACGTGTTAAACTGCCCTAACCCAGGAGTATTTTACTGATCTACTTTCCATTTCTAGTGATTTAAAAAAATCCATAACTTACGATTACAACTCACTTCAAACAGCTGCTTGTTTGAAACGCTTAGATCAGCTGATTGTTTGTTATAGCAGATTAATTTAATTACTACTAAATAAAATTGTACTGATTAAATATAACACTGATTGACAAACTAACGCATACTTCTGAATTCTACCGACAAAAGTAAATACGTTCTTTCCATGTTATAAATATATAAGAATACATATATCATCAAGTATGTTGGGAAATGCCAAAACTGCGTATTTAACATTTATACCGAGTAAAACTCTGTTTCAGTCACTAATTTCAATGTTTGGTTAATATTAGCGCAGTGAAATAAATACAGGAAATTACAATAGTATTTTACTTGATTGTTAGTCCGTCTTGTGACTTCTTGAGTTGTCCTACTTACGACGCGTTTCGAGACCGTAGTCTCATTATCAAGTATAAAATATATTCATCACTGTTCAGGTCGTCATATACACACACACAAACACAAACACATTAAAAACACAAAGTACACAACACATAATTTATAGTGCGATACGGTTTGAGCCGGTTGGTGTACACCATCTTATCGTCTATGATACACTGAACTAAACTAAATAAAGCAGCCTACTTTGTATGGTGATTATTGACCGGTTCTATCTTGATAACCGAGGGCTGTATCATATAAGTCATTGGATTGAAATGACAGCTGATCAGTTAATACGTTATCTGAGTTATGTCTGAATTCCCTGAAAATTTCGAATTCTTCGATGACGTTCATTAGTCTCCCATTTACGCAATAATGAAGAGGTGTCAAGTTGGTGTCGAAATTTGTGTAGTTGTGGTTATGGTCTATCATAAGCGTAATTTGACTTCATTTTACGTATGTTATTTTGTGCGGCAGATGTTCTTTAAAGCGTTCTTTAAACGCTCTGCCTGTCTGTCCAATATAAAAGCGGTCGCAGTCATTGCAGTTTATTTTAAATACTTCCTTTCAGTTGGTGTCAACTGTTTATGTCGCAAAATGTTTTGAACGTTGTTGTTAGTTCGATACGTGATGTTGATTTTGTGTTTTTCGAAAGTATTTTTTAACATCGTAGGAACAATGTTAGAATATTCGACCGAGACAAATTTATTAATTTCCTTGTTCTTACGAGGGTGGATTTCTTTCTCATATGTTTATGTAATAATTTGTCTATCATTGAACTATGGTAGCCGTTCTTTTGTGCTATATATTTTATGGTATTTAGTTCATCATGAAAGTCCTGTTTATTTAGCTGAATGGTGAGAAGGCGGTGGATGAAGCTGTTGTATGCAGACATTTTTGGGAGATGGGATGGTGTGATTGTGCGTGTATGGTTGTGTCAGTGGTTGTAGGTTTTCGGAAAATTTTATAGTTCAGTTTATCTAGAGCTTTGGTTATGGTTAAATCGATAAATCACCATACACAATTTTGGTTATGGTCAATAATCACCATACAAAGTAGGCTGCTTTATTTAGTTTAGTTCAGTGTATCGTAGATGATAAGATGGTGTACACCAACCGGCTCAAACCGTATCGCACTATAAATTATGTGTTGTGTACTTTGTGTTTTTAATGTGTTTGTGTTTGTGTGTGTGTATATGACGACCTGTACAGTGATGAATATATTTTATACTTGATAATGAGACTACGGTCTCGAAACGCGTCGTAAGTAGGACAACTCAAGACGTCACAAGACGGACTAACAATCAAGTAAAATACTATTGTAATTTCCTGTATTTATTTCATTTTATGAAGTGACTTGGATACCAAAATCATGAAACTAAAATTAGTGCAATGTTTGGTTAGTTATAAAATAATATACTAGTTAAAATGTCGTGTTCATTTTATTTATTGTACAAAGTTATATAACACCCTGAAAGATATGGAGCTAGGTAAAATTAAATATTGAACGTTACTCGTGATAACAGCTTCTTTACATCACTAGGCTTCGCCTATTTGCACAAACACCCTTCGAATGATGTGAAGAAGCAGTTTCATCACTTGCAACGTAAGTACCTATTATCTTTACGTTTTTTCGAATATTTTAACCACTATGCTTTAAACTACAAAAATTATAAGGACTTTTTGATCTTTCGCAAATGTTTAGTCTGTGGATCCTTGTCGACCTTGTAAATAAGAAATTTATTAGCTGACCCGTGCAAATATTTCGCAACGAGTACTTACCTGATTTAATTAAGTAAATTATTTGTTTATTATTATTAAGTTTATTTTTTTACGTTGGTTTTATTTGTTTGATTTGTGTGGTAGATTACAGTTCCATATAGAATGTAAACAATCTAACTAACTGTCATGTTAGTTAAATAGATTGTTAATAGATGGCGCCTTTCATTAGAAACCGTATGAAGTATAACATAAAAGTTTTTTAATAAATTTTTGTAACGAAAACATAAATTTTAAGCTGTTTGCCCATTTTTGTTTGTCAATAGCGGGGAACATAAGCTTTAAAATGATGCTTGAATAATTTATATTGATATCGCTTAGCGACAAAAAATAACACCTTTGCGAAAAAAATATATAAGGATTATAATATTCTATTAAAATGTGATTTTCATACCCTAAGATTATAAAAGTTTCAAATGTATTTCTATGAAGTTATCTGGCAATATTTCATACAATTTTAAACAATGTCGATAAAGTATAATTTCTGGCTCTTTAAAAAGCTTAAAATGTATGAGTTTAATTCAAATCGGTTAAGCTTTACATGAATTTCAAACAAACGCCCTGAAAACGTGTGACAAAGTTTAAATTGAGAAATATTTATATGGTCACTTTTTTTAGGAATATTTCCAAAATCCTCCAACGACTTCTACATGCCTAAGCGTTTCATAAGCAACCTGTGCGCCAATTTAAATTATTTATATACAGAGTGTCCCCGAACCCTCCGGTCCCCTTTCGTGGATTTTTTCCTGGGATTGAAACAAACATATATCACAATATAAGTATGGGACTTTGGTGCTTACTTTTTCGTCTGTCTGTCTGTCTGTGTTTTTTTACAAACTAATTGATATCTAGAGAACGGTTTGACCGATTGAGTTCAAACATGATATGATGTTATACCTAACAATGATCTATTTTAAGTAAAATAAGTGGTTATATCCAATCATGAGGTTAAAAATGGTGACTGAAATTTTCAAAACTGAATTACTCTAAAAACCGTACATTTCAAGATAACCTTTTTTGTAGCCCTTTTAATTCCCTTTAGGATGGTGTAACTATCAAAACAATCGGATGAAGGATAATAACAGCACACTTAACCACAATATTGGGATATTTTGAATACTTTTACTAAGATATTTTTATGTATAAAAAGGATGTTTCGTAATGACTTTGCAATATTCTAGGATATGATTCAGCACATAAGAATGAGAAAAAAATCAATTGGACATGTGTCCGGAAACGCTTTGTTTTCCCCATAGCCGCCATTTTGTTTGTTCACTAAATAATTTTGATCTAGAGAATGGTTTAACCGATTGAATTCAAGCTTGACGTGAAGTTTAAACTAACAATGATCTATTTTAAATAAAATAACCGATTATATCCAATCATGCTTTTTAAAATGGCGACTGTTTGAAAATTTCAAACTAAATCACCCGAAAACCGTACATTTTAACAAGAAATGTCAAGACCCTTTTTTTGTAGCCCTTTTTATTCTGTATCGGATGGTGTAACTGTCAAAACAATCGGATGAATAATAATAGTTAAGTTATGTGTAATAATTGGTCTTACAAATTCGGCCTCCTGTACCAACACTGTAAACACAGCAATATCGTGGTTACGTATGCCGTAATCTTATTACACTATCCGATAGAAAATCAATAGGTCTACAAAAATATTTTCTCGAAATGAGTTGTTAAAATGAGGTTTTTGAGTAATTTAGGTTTGAAATTTTCAAACAATCGACATTTTGAAACGTATGGTTGGATTTAGTCGTTTAATTTACTTGAAATATACCATTTTTAGGTATGACTTCGTGTCAAGTTTGAACTCAATCGGTCAAACAGTTCTCTAGATACCAATTATTTTGTAAAAAAACACATACAGACAGACAGACGAAAAAGTAACCAATGTAGACCCATGTTTATATTGTGAAATATGTTTGTCTAGAAACCGAGGAACAAATCCACAAAAAGGAAAAGAGAATTCGGGGACACTATGCTTGGACATAATTTTAATTAGATAGGCCTAATATAACCAAAGAAATTTTATACAACATTTCTGTGTAATTTATTCAGAATAAAATTTACACATTTAAATAAGTTATGCATAGAAAACATTGATTTTAACGTTTCAAAACATATCTTATCAACAATCCTGTTTAAGGGTTGTTGTAATTACCCAGGACGGCTGAGGAAATCAGGTAATTGTAAACCAGTGCAATTTGACCTCTGAATCTTCCTAACCCTATGAGATGGAAGGAAGGCGTTTATCCCAATCACTGGATAGGGAGTAAATTCTGTATAATGGAGGCTAATGGCTACTAGAAATAAGTCTGGTTTAACAACTCTAAAAATTCACGGCAGAGTTAACCGTCTTACATAATTGCTATGTAATTTATACCTCATCGTTTCGTTTGACAATACTCCAAAGTTGCTGAATATTGAGCTAAAGAAACTCTAATTTGATTACACTAAACTTTCTAATAGTTTGGATCCTTACGGTTATTAGGCTAATGCAACATCTTCTGAAATAAAAAGGTTGCAAATTAATTTTAAAATATGTTTAGTAATAATATTAAAAACTCAAAATCTCTCTTGTAAGTTCAGCAGGAACTAGTAATTCAGTGCTTCTAGTTACCTGTAAAATAAAGTGTCAGATATTTGTGAAGTAATAGAGTCGTAAAAACAAAGCATATTTGGAACTATTACGTTGGGATCTTTTCTTAAATACCGCAACTCGCTTGGCTTTAATTATTTTACACTAGAGGAGACCCCTGCGTGCTCCGCACGCCAACCCAGTTGTACCGATCTATTCACATAATTTATTATTTTTTCTTTACAATAAAGGTTGGGATTAATAATAACCTCAAAGCTAAGATGGCAAATAATGTTAAATGTCTAAATCAAATTATTTCGTATATTTTATACCACCACTTATAATAAAGGTTAAAGATCCAGCGATGCTCAGGTCTACACTTAAACAAAACTCTACCTAAATGTTAGAAATAGAAATAATTGTTTAAAATTTTTAAATCAGCTGTTAATGGAAATATTTGAGCAAACAGCTGATTGCTGTACCAACACTAAACATATTTAATAATTATATATTATGGTGCTCCCTTTTCCATACAATATTTAGTATAGTTTGTGTTGTTTTTGCGTCCAACAGATGGCGCTCTTTACTACCTAGCCTAACCTAAACCTAACCTAACCTAAACCTAACCTAAAAGTTAGAAATGCAAATAATTGTTTCAAAGTTTGAAATCAATTTTTAATGGAAATATTATAGCAAATAGCTAATTACTGTTATTATTATAGTCAATAAACATATTTAATGGTGCTCATACTTTTGTTAAATATTTATTATATTTTTGGTTGTTTTTATGTTCAATAGATGCTGCTGTTTAAAAAAAAGTATATAAAAACATGCTTGTGTTCAAATGCAATGTTGTGTTAAAATTTCAAAGTAATCGGTGAAGAACTATCGGAGTGTTGAGATTTTGAACAAACGAACATTTACATTTTTATTTATATAGATTGAAAGGATTACAAACATATTTTTTGATACGAAGGATGTATTAACAAAAATATTTTATGCAAACAGTATAGATACATTTAACACAGAGTAGTATCCATTAACAATCAAACTTAATCTAAATCTGCTAGCTCTACGGGCAAAATTGAATTGGAAAGACTCTACGGCTCAAATTTCCCAAATACGGATCTTTCTCAAATAAACAATTCTCCAACAGAGCAGCCCTCTTTTCCTCGACGTCAACTGAAAAAAGCCTGATCTCGCCTTGACACCCACACCGTTATCTTCACCACCCAAAGCCCCTATTTTAAAGAAAAGTCGTCTCACCAAAAGATCCCTATCTCGAATCTTTCTTATCTATTAAAACGACGCTTTCCCCACAAAATTTTACCCTTGTAGACTTTTCACCAAGATGTTGGCCCACTCTATTTGATTTCTCTAAAGCCTTTGATTAAATTAATCATTCATTGCTGCTAGCTAAATTAAAAAATATTGGACTGGAACCAGGGTGTTTATCATGAATTCAGTCATATCTTTTGAACGAAGACAGTGTGTCAGTATTGGAGAAAGTAGGTAGGATGTTAGCATGGGAGTTCCGCAGGGTTCTGTCTTAGGACCTTCATGATTTAGCATTTTCATAAACGACATTTCTACAATATTGAACTACTGTAAATTTCATTTATATGCCGATGACTTTAAAATATTTTTACACTTTAAAATAGAGGATTCCGGTAGAGCAGTGGAAAGCATGAACCATGATATCTCTAATATTTCTCTGTGGTCCTGAAAAAAACGATTAAAAATCAACAAGGCTAAAACGCAGCCTACTATTTTGGGTTACTCTCGACTGTTGAACAAAATAGACATAGACAACTTTCCCAGACTTCAGTTTGATAACAACATCTTCGACTACTGTAACAAAGTTAAGGACCTTGGACTGCTCATTGATAGTAAGCTGACTTGAAGAGATTATGCTACTGAGACGTGTAAAAGAGTTTATGCAGGGACGCACACCTTAAAAAATTCAAGATCTCTTGCCGTTCCACGTCAGAGGGCTCCTTGTAAAGTCTCTTATATTTCCATATTTTACTTACTGTAACACCGTAGTCGGTGACATGTCCGTGGTGTTGGCTAACAGATTGCAGCGGGCACAGAATTACTGTATACGTTTTATTTTTTTATTTAAAACGCGATGCTCATGTTTCTCTTTATTATAAAACTTTAACATCTTCAAACTTAATGAACTACGGACATATCATACTCTGATGATGTTACATTCTATTCTACAAACTGGAGTGCCGACTTACCTGGCAGAAAAGTTTTTCTAAATCTCTAACATAAGTGCAAAGAGCACTAGAAGAGGCGGCACTACTCTTGCCATACCTTTGCACCGGAATATGAAGTATAATAAATCAATTTACTGTGTCCGCTTACCGTCTGTGGAATTCGCTACCGGATGTAATTAAGTCTGCTGAAGGCCGTGTTCAGTTTTCAAAGCTATTGATGTCATATTTATTGTACAAAGTGGATGATGCATCCCAGTTTTGAGGTGTACATTAGAAGTGTTTATTTTTCAGTTGTATGAATGTTTAATTGTGATTGTAATAAGTATTTAAACTGTTTTTATCAATTACTGTTAACGTTTTTATAAATTGAATAAGCTACATTTTTTTTTCTGTTAAAGTACTATTTATTTTTAAGAATTCAATTTTGTAAATGTTTGTAAGTTTGTATTGGGGGTTAGGTGGAAGAGAGGAGTAAATAGTCCTAACCTCGCCCCCCAAAAAAGGCAATATCTACCTATCTACTTAAAAGTGCAGCTCTGGGATTACATCATTTACCTAATCACATACCAAACTAAACATACATTACTCATTGATAACTTCATTGAGCCTACAAGTCCATTTCTACTTTTGAAAAATTATTAGATTTGCATAAAAAATAACGTAGCCTAACTCATTTGATTTCGTAACAGCATGTTTAGGATTTCTTAGAATTAGATGAGTATTATACATATAAATTTACTAGTAAGCCACGTGAAAATCACAGGCAAATTAATTAGGTACACATCAGAAATACATAATTTAAAAAAATATAATTTACAAACAAGAGACTTCATCTAGACCTACCTATGCTGGCGGGGATTTTTAACTCGGTAATTGTGTACAATATTATAAGGATTATAAAATTGTAGGCCTATTTGTTAAAATTTTGTATTTATATTCATTATTACGTATCAGAAAAGGCGTCATTAGTTCTTTAACTCATATTTAAAAAAAATCAACTCTGCAAGCCTCATATTTATTGAAGTTCTAAACATAACCCCAAAGTATAATATGCGCTAGGATTTGTTTAAGTATTACAGATGACGGGTGAAATCAGCTGTTATAATATATTATTACTCACGTACGTACGTATGTATGTACGTACGGACGAACACTCACTTTTATATGAATTGATTAGCGGATTTCCATAATATTGTTGTGACTTTTATGTTGAGACCTAACGTCGGGAATAGTAAATGAGCACCGATCATGGTCCCCAGGACACGTTTTAGGGTTTCTTTAAAAACGTCATATATGTGACAGCACTCTAACGGCTGCAATTTACGTCCGATTTGGTCCAAATTTGGTAACATGGTTGGTTTTAACTAAGTTGCTCGGTCAAGTTCGTTAGGCAAAAAAAATTCAAAACCGGAAGTACTTTTTTAACTGGAAGTAACAGTTTTTAGACATTATTCTTACTAAAATTAAACTTTTGGTGGTTGTATCTACAAAAAAAAATACATTTAGAAGATTATTATGGAAATTTGTTTTACACGACATTTTAGCCGGCCCTGGTTCTCCCAAAATCGATCAAAACGTAAAATACCATAAAAATCGAAATTGTAATCTACGAAGCGAAGCAGTGGGCGCAAGGTCGAGGTACAAATCTAGTGTTTCCGCTGTAAGCAGAACGAAGCAGCGCGTGAACCAGGTATGGAGGTTGATGCGCACACAAATTCTACTAATGTAGTTCGTACACGCATGCAGCTATTCAGCGCATTCGTTAGTAAACCAATTTCCCAAATAGTCGGTTAAAACCCTAAAACATATTTCGCTCAACTCACTACAGCGGTTCAGCTGCGTGGTCGAACTATTAGCGAATTTCCATAGGAAAAATGAGCTATTGCAGTGGCCCTTATGGTAAGACCCAAGGTCGGGAGTAGCAAATGAGCACCGATCATGGTCCCCAGAACACGATTTGGGGTGTCATTAAGAATCGTGTATATATATATATATATATATATATATATATATGTATATATTTATGTATGTATGTGTGCGCACTCTAACGGATGAATTTTACGTCCGATTTGGTCCAAATTTGGTACACACGTTGGTTTTCTAAGTCGCTTGGACGAGTTCATTAGCCAAAAAAATTTACACTAAGTAGACCAAACTTTTGATCGGAAGTAACATGTATAAGTGTGCGCACTCTAACGGACGCATTTTACTTCCGATTTGGTCCAAATTTGGTACACAGGTTGATTTTCTAAGTCGCT
>JAGFPH010001049.1:72743-84179 GCA_018207615.1 Philaenus spumarius
TAACATAAAGTTACAAATGTAACATAAAGTTCTAAATGTAATATAAAATTCCAACTATAACATAAAGTTCCAACTATAGAACAAAGTTTCAACTATAACGTAACGTTTAAAAGTAACATAAAGTTTTAACTGTAACATAAAGTTCTAATTGTAACATAAACTTCTACCTATAACGTAAAGTTACAAATGTAACATAAAGTTCTAAATGTAATATAAAGTTCCAACTATAACATAAAGTTCCAACTGTAACATAAATTCTCAATGTAACATAAAGTTCCAACTATAACATAAAGTTTCAACTATAACATAAAGTTATAACTGTAACATAAACTTATAAATGTAAGATAAAGTTCCAGCTTAACATAAAGTTCTAAATGTAACAAAAACTTCTAACTATAACATAAAGTTACTACTGTAACATAAAGTTCTAAATGTAATATAAAGCGCCAACTATAACATAAAGTTATAAATGTAACATAAAGTTATAAGTGTAACATAAAGTTCCAACTGTAACATAAAGTTCTAAATGTCACATAAAGTTCCAACTGTAACACAAAGTTCTAAATGTAACATAAAGTTCCAACTATAATATAAAGATATAAACGTAACATAAAGTTAAAACTGTAACATAAAGTTCCAAATGTATCATAAAGTTATAAATGTAACATAAAGTTCCAATTACAACACAAAGTTTGAGCTGTAACATAAATTTGCAACTTAATTTAATGTTGACATTGATTAGGTTTTTTCATAACATATAAATAAAATTAAATGAAGAAACATTCAAGTAATTTAAATTTAGATTTTAAATTTTGGAATCTCTTATAAAATGTACAAGTTTTTAGCAGAAAATTGTCTTTTGTTCATTCATCAAGCTCACAACTGAATGGGAAATTTGCCAGTTTGATTGTACCAGAGCTACGTGAAAACTATCCAAACTTATTCGTACGAATAGTCAATCTACATTATAGTCACTGAGTAGTAGCTATAAATCTTATAAAAGTTTGTCCGAACTGAAGAAGGTAAAGTGAAGTTCACAAGATCCCAGGCTTACCGCTCATAAGCAGGGATCTCAGTTCTTCCAACAACTTTGCCATCATTAACTAGCCTAACTTTGTAAAGGCTCTGCTGCAGGGCATTTTAAATTTACATTTTTAAGTAACTTATATAAGTCATGTTAAACGCATGTATTTGTCGTTCCAAAGCGGTCGTTTATAGCAAATTTAAAGGACACGTGAAATAAATGAAGGAAGAATTCTTAGGATTTGAAAGAGAAGCCAGAAAAGTAGGTTTACGTATAAATTGTAAAGAGAAACCCAGGTTTCTAAAACCCTTCAGAGTACACCAAATGTGCCACTTTAGTGATAGAAAATTGTGGCGTTGGTGAGATCCAAATATCTTGGAACAATTTACTAAGAAAAATACTACTGCTGAAGATCAAAACAAAAAGTTTATTATGGTATTGTAAGGCTAGGGGTGACTTGCTTCTTAGTGTCTTTGAAAGAAGAATCTTAAGAGTCTTTAGTGCTGTTTAAGAAGATGAAACTTAGCGAATCAGAAATAATTCGACCACGCAGCTGAACCGCTGACGTGAGTTGAGCGAATTTCCCAAATTAAATTTATATATGTTTTTGGGTTTCAAACAACTATTTGGGAAATTGTCTACTCACGAAGGTGCTGCCAGCATGTACCAAATATATTGCCATCGGTCACCATGGTAAAAGCCGTGGATTTAATTCTGGTACTTTTACGGTATTTTACGTTTTGATTGTTTTTGGGAGAACCAGATGGGCTATAAGGTCGCGTAAATAAACAAAATGTGCAGAATTATTTCGTATGTCTATTTTTTTAAAAGAAAACGTCAAAAAAAATTTATTCTACTACGAAAAATCTCAAAAAAACTTTACTTCCGGTAAAAAATGTGGTCTACTTCCTGTAAATTTTGTTGTCTAACGAACTCGTCCAAACGACTTAGAAAACCAACCTGTGTACTAAATTTGGACCAAATCGGACATAAAATGCGTCCGTTAGAGTGCGCACAATTATATACATGATACTTCGGTCAAAAATATGGTCTACTTCCGGTCAATTGTTTGGCTAACGAACTCGTCCAAGCGTCTTAAAAAACCAACCTGGGTACCAAATTTGGACCAAATCGGACATAAAATGCGTCCGTTAGAGTGCGCACACCTATATACATGGTACTTCCGGTCAAAAATGAGGTCAATTTTTTTTGCTAACCTACCAGTTTAAGCGACTTAGAAACCCAATGTGTGTACCAAATTTGGTCCAAATCACTGGAGTTTTCTCAAAGTTTAAATGTCTTGCGCACATGGCGGACACTAAAAATAAGACCGGCATTAGTAAAAACGAAAGTATACGCAAGCGGTATCCTAGTCGCGCTAGAGCGTTTGACCAATGCAATCTCATAGGCCGGGCTGACTCCGCTCACTGGATTCAAGTAGTATTGTACACCCTTGTTAATTGAAAGAGTGATATTAAAATATTCTCAGAATGGCAAAGGTTACGTTGGGACATCTGTAAATTGTTGACATTTGAATAATGTCACGAAAATGCATAGGTGGACTCATATAGGAAAGATCATAAGGAATACCACGGAAGCAGACATGATATGCTTTAACTTATACAATTAGGAAAATATTTCCAAATAAAACTCCTACAAACGTTTACGTAAATATTCAAAAATTTAAACATTTACTAAATTAGCATGCCCGAACGTAAATGTCGAAATTTTATTTTTCCATAGTGTACCAAGTTTGTCGAGAATATCGAATGAATTTAGGCTGTCTAATACAACAACTACACTAGCCATCAGAATTTTGTTCAAGATTTTAAAATGAAATGTAAGTTTATGTAATTAGGCTGGGCTGTTAAAGAGATTAAAACTCAAAATCACTCATAAATACTTTTATCGAAGACTAGGGGAAACCCCTGCGTGTTCCGCACGCCAACCCCGTTGAAACCTTCAATACACATAATCATGTTACGTTTTCTTTATAATAAATGTGTAGGATTAATAATAACCCCAAATCTAAGATGGTAAATAATATTAAATGTTCAAATCAAATTACTTCGTATATTTTATAAAATCAGTTATATTAAAGGTTAAAAGAACCAGCAAGGCTCACGTCTACACTTTAATAAAAACCTAACCTAAAAGTTAGAAATACGAATAATTGCTTCAACGTTTGAAACCAGCTGTTATGGAAATATTAGAACAAACAACAGTTTTGTTCTGTTATTTTATTCCATTGGTTGCTATGGTAATGAATGTAAATACATTCAAGAAATATGTGTTGGTTCATCAGTCTAGGCCTAACCTAAGAATTTTTTCCGACTATTTTTACAAATATTGAAACAAAAAATGTGTTTATCAAAATGAATTATTGCCCATGTTACTCAGGGATAGTGTAGCTTTTTATTAGTAAAACTATTTTTTCAATCGGTTCAGTAGTTGCAGAGATTACCCCCTTCATACAAACAAACAAAACAAAAAAAAAACATTTTTAGCTCTTTATAATATTGGTATATATTAAGAACTGAATAGCCTAGTCAAATTAGATACACAAAAAAGCCCCAATTGGTGGAATAAAATCCTAGAGTTTTTGGAAATGATCTTGAACGCTTCGCTTAGACTTGGGTTGATGTGTGTCTAAAGTCCACAGAGGAGGATGAGTTTGAAGTACCATTGTTCAGTTTTTCGAATAAATCTCGGACACTATCACTCCTACCGAAACATACAAACAAAAATGGTCCTATTCATTTTTGCCCTAGGTTGTTTGGTTGTCGAGCTATGTTCTAAAGTTCTGATGTTAAGGCACATGGCACGTTCCAACGTTCAAAATCTTTCCAAACTAATTTCATTTTCCAAACTCCAATAATTCAAACTAACTCATGCTTTGGCGATCTTTCGAGCGATGTTATACAATTTTCAAAAAATGTATTCAAATTTTCGTGACCGCCATTTTGAAACCTCTGTTGAGGCTTTTCAAATTTTCGTGACCGCCATTTTGAAACCTCTGTTGAGGCTTAGTCAGAAATTCGTGAAAACTCTGTACAATTTCACAAGACGTTTCCTTCGCAGAATGTCGTCTTGTCCCCAAGTTTGTGGAAATTAACAAAGTTTGGCCAACAAATGAGTCCTGCGTATTACGAGAGTGGAGCCTCAAGTCATCTTAAATTTTAATGTAATTAGTAACAACATAGGAGTAGTAGCTCCCAGGGGTATCTGTTGATTAACATTGTGCACATAGCGTAATTGCATCAAAGGGATTATACTTTGTGAATTCAGGCAAGGTTTTGATTTGAGGCGAAGAGATTCTGATTATTGAATTGATATTACTCACTTTGAAGTATAGTTGTTATTAATTGAATTTTAGTTTCCCTGTGTTGACTTTGGATTCTAATCTTTGTTATTGTTGAGGCTAGCTTTAATTATTGTGATCCTTCTTATTGTTGATTTTGACTGTTGAAATAGTTATTACTCCCTTCTGAAAGTTGTTATCGTTGAATTTAGAATTGAATGTACAATTACCATTCTGTAAGCGAAGGAATGGGTATTAAATGGGTATTATTTACTTGAAATGCCAACCATCTGCTCCAGAGAGGGGGGGGATTGTGATTTAATAAGAACGAAAATTATATATTTAGTATACACAGTATACTATCCGTTAAAAGCTATTGTAAAACTATATTGAAAAATATAGCCTAGGCAGTGTTTCCTATACTTGAAAAATGAAGGCGATTGTCTTTTAAATTGAAAAAATATAATAAATTGTTTACAATACTGAAAAAATATAGGTGATTGCCTTCTAAATTGAAAATATAGGCGATTTTCTATCATACTGAAAAATATAGGCAGTGTTTACTACACTTGAAAAATATAGGCGATTGTCTTCTAAATTCAAAAAATATAGGAAATTGTTTACTATACTGAAAAAATATAGGCCATTGTTAACTATACTGAAAAATATAGGCGATTGTCTTGTAAATTGAAAAATAGGCTATTGTCTATCATAATAAAAAATATAGACAGTGTTTACTATACTGAAAAAAATAGGCGATTTTCTTCTAAATTTAAAAAATATAGACAATTGTTAACTATATTAAAAAATATAGGCAGTATTTACTATACTGAAAACATATAGGCGATTTACCTTTAAATTGAAAAAATAGGCTACTGTCTATCATACTGAAAAATATAGGCATTGTTTACTATACTGAACAAATATAGGCGATTGTCTTCTAAATTTTAAAAATAAAGGCAATTGTTTACACTAATTAAAAAATATAAAAATATAATCAATTGTTCACTATATTAAAAAATATAGGCGATTGTTCACTATATTGAAAAATGTAGGCGATTGTCTTCTATACTAAAAAAGATATAGGTAATTGTTTGCTATACTGAAAACATACAGGCGATTGTCTTGTAAATTGAAAAATATAGGCGATTGTTCACTATATTGAAAAATGTAGGCGATTGTCTTCTATACTAAAAGATGTAGGTAATTGTTTGCTATACTGAAAACATACAGGCGATTGTCTTGTAAATTGAAAAATGTAGGCGATTGTCTTCTATGCTAAAATATATAGGTACCTAATTTTTTGCTATACTGAAAACATACAGGCGATTGTCTTGTGATGTGAATTGAAAAATATAGGCGATTGTTCACTATATTAAAAAATATAGGCGATTGTTCACTGTATTGAAAAATGTAGGCGATTGTCTTCTTTGCTAAAGGATATAGGTAATTGTTTGATATACTGAAAACATACAGGCGATTGTCTTGTAAATTGAAAAATATAGGCGATTGTTCACTATATTAAAAAATATAGGCGATTGTCTACTATACTCAAAAATATAGTTAGTTGTTTGCTATACTGAAAACTTATAGGCGATTGTCTTCTAAATTGACAAAATAAGCAATAGTTTACTATACCGAACAAATATAGGCGATTGTTCACTATATATTGAAAAATATAGGCGATTATTAACTAGACTAAAAAATATAGGTAGTTGTTTGCTATACTGAGAACATACATGCGATTGTCTTCTTAGTTTTAAAAATATAGGCGACTGTTTACTCTATTGAAAACATACATGACATTGTTAAGTATGTTGGAGGGAAAATATATCTATGATTCAATGTTTTCCGTGAAGCGGAGGGAGATTCTTTTGTATTTTTTTGGATAAGTGCCATCCTTAGCTCATGGGGTGGGAAAAGGAGGGGTTCAATGTAAACAAACGCATAACTATCGTAGTAGGCACAGTGACAAATCCATCTACTTTATTGTAAGTCATCTGAATATTACCGAAATCTTTTGGCTGTAGCTTTTTGTTTGATAACCGCAGCCCTCATTCCAAGGGTCGATTCTTTTAATGCTTTACTTAAAATAAATGAGAGTGTATACCTAGAAGTTTAAAATATATTGTGCCTGTATGTTGTGAGCAGAAAGTTAATTTTGTATTTCTAAAATAGGAGTTTTGAATTTTGTATTTCATTTAAAATTTCGTCAGTTGTTTTTGTTGAATTATATATTATTATTATTTATTTACCATGATGTAAATGAAATATGTTGTATATGTACAATGGATGTAACCATTTAAACAATTAGATATTCTATCCCAGCTCTTAATCCTCTAATGCAGTTTAGATTTGTTTTGGTATTTTAAGTATCAAGGTATGCTATACTGAATATTGCTTACAACAAAATAGTCTTTTATCAACTTTGAAGGCCGTAAAACGTGCCGCATTACATTAATAACTCTTATAGACAATTTCCAAACTTAAAATTAAAAAGGGTTTTATAAAACTATAATAAAAAATGCAGTTAAAGAATGTCATTAACTTACTACAAAAATATATAACTAAACGAAGATCAATTTTTAAATTTGTGTTAAAATTTAACGCGTGTTTAATACCAGCAGTTTTTTTTTTGTTAAGAAGGAAAAACAATTACATCTTATATAACACTATACAAATGTTGAAATCAGTCTAAAACAAATTAAAGAGGGAAAAGTCTCCTAAAATACAGAAACGTTGTTATAATCTAAAAACAACAAACATAAAATATATTATGCAGAGTTATATAAATATATTAAATCAACAGGCCAAACAATAAAACAAACAAATTATACCATTTCAAATATGAAAGAGAGATATTCACACACACATATGGATGTTTTTCAGATTTATAATACCAAGTAATTATAAACAGTCAACATGTAGTAAATTTTACAAATGAACAGTCTAACGACAGATTTTCAGATAAAGTTAAAGCTCTACAATACCATCAGCTGTTAATTAAGCAACTCCTATAAAAGAGAGTGAGAAATATATAATACTAGCTGGCCCAATCCGGCTTTGCACGGATAGACAAATCAAAGTTAAATGTATATATTATATCAATGAATATATTACACCATGTATTTCTTATGGGGATTTTTAGTAACTTTGAACCTCCCAAACCCCCCTAAAATTTCGATTTTTTTTTTTTTAAACCCTTTCTTAGCAAGCACCTAGGGCCCTAGAGGAAGCTACATACCAAATTTCATTCCAATCCGTTCGGTGTTTATTTTTTTTAAAACTTTTACCCATCCCCCAAACCCCTAGTAAGATTTCAATTTTTTTAAAAAAAAACCTTTCTTAGAGAGCACCTACGGCCCTAGAGGAAGCTACATACCAAATTTCGTTCCAATCCGTTCAGTAGTTTTTGAGAAATCATGATCAGTGAGTCAGTGGATTTGGCTTTTAAATATATATAGATAACATCTGATTTCACCCATCATCTGTAATACTTAAACAAAACCTCGCGTAGATTGTGTTAACAACATCAATCAATAATATAATGTTTTGTGTAGTAGCCTAGATTTTTTTAAATGTGAGTTTTAGAACTAATGTAGGCTATAATACGTTATAAGATTTTCTTTGAGGTTATAAAATGAATATAAATACAACCTTTTATAATCAATATATATATATATATATTCATTTATACAAATTTTAAGAAGAGATACCTATTCGTTTAACTTCGGAAGCATATATATAGGTCTATATATATATATATTCATTTATACAAATTTTAAGTAGAGATACCTATTCGTTTAACTTCGGAAGCATTCGTACATCTTCGTATAACATATAATCGTAATAATATTCGATTATTAATTTCTTCATTATAATATTAATAACTTCTACATCATTAATAATATTTATATATTAATATGAAATAAAAATCAATTAGAAGATAATATTTTGATATGTAATAATGACAGCTTGTGAATGTTGGTTGGGGGAGGGGGGGGGGTCATTTACTTTCAAAAATGCAACATTTTTTGCACCTGGCCCCGCTTTTTCTAAGGACCACTCTGTTTTGGGTAGGATAACTTCATATTATTATTAGGACTTTAAAATTAATAAATTAATAACAATTGGAAAAATACAAATTAAAATGTGTTCTTGAAACAAAGATGTTAGTAGTAAATAATAAACGAAAATAAATTTGGCTATACAAATAGCACAAGTATTTTTTGAAATCAATCGCGATTTCATAATGCATTTTATTCGCTGCTTACATCGGAGTGTGAGAAATGTATGCGTGACGGAACGAGTTTCGGAGAGAAAAATATAACGAATCCTCTTCCCCCTCTCGAGTTGGAGGGGCATTGGAATGCGCATCGGTATGATATTGGTGGCCGTTGGAATGCAAAGCATAACTCCGTATGCAGAGTAAAATAAAGGGTGAAACGAAATAATGTCCCTCATATTTTAATACAAGAGTATAACGATTATAGTATGAAAATAATGTATGTGCAAATTGTTGTATGCCATCTGCTATACAACAGTCCCTGTATTTGTTATTTATTTTTGTAAGACATTCCAGAGTGTTTTTATTTACTACTTAGTCCCTGTGAAAAAACTGGCACATTAATTAATTTTATGCAGACCAGAAAACTATAATTTGAAGTAGAAACATGAAAATGCATTAGGCCTAATATCAACTCCTATAAAAGCGAGTGTACGTACGTATGTACGTGAGTAAAAAAAAATATAACAGCTGATTTCACTATCATCTGTAATACTTGAACAAAACCAGTGTAGATTTATAGTTTGCTGTTATGTATACAACTTCAACGTTATAATTTCTTGGAATTTGATTTTTTTTTAAATGAGTTATAGAAATAATGTATGCTATGGTACAAGTTATAATATTTACTTTGAGATTATAAACTGTATATAAATACATCCTTTTATCTTCAATATATTTTTTGTACAAATTTAAAGAAGAGAACCTATTCGTTTAACTTCGGAAACATTCGTACATATTCGATTATTAATTTCTTCGCTATAATATTAAATTTCTAAATCATAATTTAATCTATTATAAAACTGTAAGCCTATTTGTTAAAATTTTGTATTTATATTCACTATTATATATAAATCTAAATAAAAATATTATATTTTAATTGCTTTCTAACTTCATATTGATAGATCAAATCATTTAAAAGTTATTAACATTATAATGAACAAATTAATAATCGAAACTGTTTATTTGTTATACGAAGATGTACGAATGTTTCCGAAGTTAAACGAATGGGAATCTCTTCTTTAAACTTGCATAAATGAATACATTGATAATAACAGGTTGTATTTATATTAATTTTATAACCTTAAAGCAAATCTTATAACGTATTATAGCCTGCAATAGTTCTTTAACACATATTTTAAGAAAATAAACTTCACAAGACTTATATTGATTGAAGTTTGAAACGTAACCCCAAAGTAAAATCTACGCTAGGTATTAGATTACACATTAGTATTAAGTAGGGTATTACACATTATGGGTGAAATCAGCTATTATACTATATTGTTACTCACGTACGAACGTAAGGACGTACACTCGCTTTTATAGGAGTTGATAACTTATAAAGCATTTGATATATCAATCTACATCCATACTAATATTATAAAGAGGTAAAGTTTGTTTTTTTGTTTGTATGTAATGGGTAATCTCTGGCAGTACTGAACCGATTGATAAAATAGTTTTACTAATAAAAAGCTACACTATCCCTGAATAACATAGACTATAATTCATTTCGATAAAAACCTTTTTTATTTCAATATTTGTAAATTTTATCAGAAAAACTTTTAGGGTTAGACTTAGAATGATAAACCAACACATGTCTATTAACATTTATTACCATAGCAACCAATTGGATAAAATAACAGATAATATAGATGTTTGCTCCAATATTTCCATTAACAGCTTTATTTCAAAATTTGAAGCAATTATTTTTGTACTTCTAGCTTTTAGGTTAGGGTTTTAAAGTGTAGACCTGAGCATTGCTGGTTCTTTTAACCATTATTATAACTGCTGTTATAAAATGTAAAAAAATAATTTGATTTAAACATTTAACATTATTTACCATCTTAGTTTTGAAGTTATTATTAATACTACACCTTTATTATAAATAAAACATAACATATGATTTTAGAAAGTTCCGTTGGGGTTGGCGTGCGGAACACGCAGGGGTCTCCCCTAGTATGAAATAAAAAGCCATTAAAAAGGTAATATTTTTGTATCTTTATTTAAATAATATATAATAAAAAAGTTTAACAAATTTACCTACACTTTTATAATCCTTACAATTGTACACATTTACCGAGTTAAAAATCCGCATTAGCAAAGTAAGATAGGCCTTGACAAAGTCTGTTGTTTTTAAATATGTATCTCAACGGTATTCAAATAAAGAAAAGGCTAGACAATCAATGAAAAGAAACGATCATGAAAAAACTTCTGCGGCATTATTTTTGTGGTTTTTATTACAATAGCTTATAGTATCCAATTTCTTCCATTTGAGTACACTATCAAACCTACTTTGTTTATTTAAAACTATGTTATTTAAAGCCAAATAAAATAGATTTTAAGTAAGGGTGGCTCCAAATCAGCCAATAACGACGTAAATGACGCGGGAACTTTCACCTCAATGGTCTTCTCACGGGTAGACCGTATTATCCGAGGTTCTGGTTATCCGAGGTCTGCCCGGTCCCAGTTACCAATAGTCTAGGTTCTACTGTATATGCATCACTAGTGCTTATTAGGAAACATTATCTAAACCATCTTTGTTTAACAAAAAAACAACAATTTACGTAGTTATGTTAGTCAGACTTTGATTGATAACAACAACTAACATCGGAAATCTGTAGTTACATCTGTACATCTATGACTGTTTTACATAAAGCATTTTCACTGCAGAATTTGAAACCAGCGTCATTTGAATGCAAAAGCGTCACAACAAGAAAAATACCGTCTTAGACAGGTTTTATCAAAACAAGAAGAAAGTATTGAAAAGTTTGACGTCCCACGATAAATCCTCTTCGAAACTGAACCTGGTTGCGACAACTTTACGGT
>JAGFPH010001049.1:89488-104557 GCA_018207615.1 Philaenus spumarius
AGAATATGTTTGCAGCTATATATATGTATTAGGCCTACTCACGCGCTGCATCGTTCCACTAGCAGCGGAAAAACATTTTGATATTATTACATTTCTAGCATTGTTATTTTTAATTAACTTAACTATAGTAGTATAAGTAAACCTGCTTAGTAGGCCTGTAGAATTAAAAATTCCTTCCAATGTAAAATGTCACACACTTTTAACTTATTACACTGTGATCAAAGAAAATTTTATCTTTTCACAGGGAACATTATTTTACTTTTACACTGTTCTTCTTCTTCTTCGTGTTATTATTATTATTATAAAGGCCCAGCAACCACAATAAATTATATTTAAATGCTCAATTTTAAATTAAATCTAACAGGCTTACTAAGTGCTTAACTACAGGTTTAAATATAACAATAATAATATGCATGAATTATATTACAAAAAATCAATTAAAGCGAAACAATTTTTTAACTTCCCACTACCAATAAAGGGAAGTTATTGGTCCGATTTTCGAAAGTCGAGTTTTCATTAAATCTCCACGTTTTGAAGTCCCAGGAAGCCACTCTGACTATTCCCGCCGAGATGTCCGACCGTGGGTGTGTGTGTGTGTGTGTGTGTGGGTGTGTGTGAGGTTGTGTGTGTGTGTGTGTGTGGATGTATGTGTGTAAATAAATTTTTGTCGTACAGTTTCTCAAAAACGAATCAACCGATTGAATTCTACGACATGTCATTCGAAAGGGTGTATCAAAACTTAGATCTGATTAGATTTGAGAGTTAATCCATCGAGCCAATCCGAAGAAATTTAAAAAAATAACCTAAATTGTTTTTGGAATTTTTATGTTTTTTAGAAATAACTTTAAAGCGTGCAAAAAAATCATAATAAAACCATGTATACATTTTTTGTACTTAAAAAACTGCGTCGACTGCATTTTTGAAAATGAAAATCGGACGACGCATTCAAAAGTTATCGTTGTTTAAAAATTCACAAATTTTAGTTTTTTGTATTTTTTGGTATTTTTTTAACATATCTTCCAGATTTCTCAACCAATCAATAGGCCTATAAACCTGTACATTTTCATTTTGTGCTTTAAAAACTGCGTAGAATGCTTTTTTTTAAATGAAAATCGAACAAAGCATTCAAAAGTTATCGTTGTTTAAAAATTCACAAATTTTCGTTTTTTGGTATTTCAACAAATAAACTCATTTTTAAGCGTTTAAAATTCAAACTAAGCGGGAAGTTCTAGGGTTGGCCTGCACGGTCAACCAATTTCCAGATTTTTTTCTAGAATATTTTACGTCTACTTTTTTGCGTACAACAGTACACCCACCTTTAGTTTGGGGTGAAATTTGTTTGTTGAAATCATTCAGTAACCTTCGAACTACAGACAAATAATTAGACCACGCAGATGAACCGCTGAAGTGAGTTGAGCGAGTTTCCAAAATTAAGTTTATATATTTTACTGTTTCAACCAACTATTTGGGAAATTGATCCACACACTAAGGCGCTGAATAGCTGCCTGTGTAAACGAAATGTATTAGTAGAATTTGTTTGCACCTAAGCCTCAAGCTTCGCTTCGCTCTCAGCGTACAAACTCGGCCGTTGGGCCTCGGTTCAGAAGATGCCCCACAGTAAAACCCGCCACGTGGATTTGAACTGGGTACTTTTATGATATACTAGGGGAGACCCCTGCGTGCTCCGCACGTCAACCCCAGCCCTTCTAAAAACATATGTTATGTTTTATTTATAATAAAGGTGTAGGATTAATAAATAACCTCAAAACTAAGATGGTAAATAATGTTAAATGTTCAAATCAAATTATTTCTTATATTTTTTAACAGGAGTTATAATAATGGTGAAAAGAACCAGCAAGGCTCAGGTGTACACTTTTAAACCATAACCTAAAAGCTAGAAATACAAAAATAATTGCTTCAAACTTTTAAATCAGCTGTTAATGGAAATATTGGAGCAAACAGTTATATTTATTATGTTATTTTATTCAATTGGTTGCTATGGTAATAAATATAAATACATGTGTTGGTTTATCATTCTAGGCCTAGTCTAAGCATTTTTTCCGACTAAATTTACAAATATTGAAATAAATAAAGGTTTTTATCGAAAGAATTATAGCCTATGTCGTTGTTCACAAAAACCTATCTTAAAAGATAGAAATCCAAATATTATATAATAGTTGTTTGAAGTTTGAAATCAACTAATAAAGGAAATATTATAGGAAAAAGTTGACAACAGCTGTTATTATTATAGTCCATAAACATATGTAATGGCGCTTGCATTTTTGTTAAATATTGAGCCTATTTTTTGTTGTTTTTGTGTTTATTAGATGCTACAGTTTTTCAAAAAGTATATAAAAACACTTGTGGATTCGAATGGAATATTGTGTCCAAATTTCAAAGCAATTGGTGAAGAACTTTCTGAGATTATCGATTTTGAACAAACGCACATTTACATTTTTATTTATATAGATTACGTTTTGATTTGTTGTGTAAAACAACAAAATGAGCAGAATAATATCCTACATTTATTGATTTAGAAAAAATCCCAAAAAAGTTTCATTCTGGTACGAAAAATCTAAAAAATTAATACTTTCTCTCAAAAGAAGTACTTCCTGTTGTTTTACTTTGTTGGCTGACGAACTCGTCCGAGCGACTTAGACATCCAACATGTGTACTAAATTTGGACCAAATGCGGCCGCTAGATTGCGAACACATTTATATAGAATTTTAATTAGACCCTAAAACATGTCTGGGGACCATGATCGGTGATCATTACTACTCCCGACCTTAGGTATTACCGTAAGGGTCACTGCAATAGCTCATCTTTCTTATAGAAATTCGTAAATAAGTTGTCATTGAAAACTGCTTCTATGGTTAGATTAAATTTATAACATACTAGTGGACCCGGCAATGCTTCGCTATTGCTTGATTTACCTAACCTAAAATTATATTCAGTTTTTGATCCAAATCAGTTGTTGATCAAAATCAGCTGTTGATCAAAATCAGCTGTTGATCAAAATCAGCTGTTTTAAGCTTTTCATACGAACAGCTGTTTTTTGTGTCCCTGATAAAATCAAAAGAAATCTTTCTTCTTCTTCCTTAAGATTGACTTTCCATAAGATTAACATTGAAACTTTGAGGGCCACTGGGGCGTAGCCCTAATTTCCTAGGACTTCGGTAAATGGCCTAAAACCTTCCCAGGGTTAACCTGTGTTACTGTGCAAAATTTCAAAGCAATCGGATGGACGGTTTGGTAACGCATAAAGGACAAACATACAAACAGACAAACGTACAAACAGACGGACATACATTGAATTTTATATATATAGATGACAGCACAAAAATAGAAATAAATATCTAATGCACACATTTTGAGTTGTACGATACAACGAAACATATGTTTTAAAATAAATCTTTGCCTCAGACGTAACAAAATTTCCTCA
Organism: Philaenus spumarius; assembly: GCA_018207615.1. Lineage (NCBI taxonomy): Eukaryota > Metazoa > Arthropoda > Insecta > Hemiptera > Aphrophoridae > Philaenus > Philaenus spumarius. The sequence continues at coordinate 92,932 of JAGFPH010001049.1, forward strand.
GAAAATTTGGAGAAAATACGTAAAATATGTACTTAAAAAGTACAACATTTCTTTGTAACCCACGTAGACATACATAGTTCAAACTTGATAGATTGATTTCCTATTTTGATCAAACTTAGCCTAAAACTTTCCCAAATATCATACCTACATCAAACTGCATGTAAATCGGAAATGGTTCTCAAATTGAAAACTAATAGACAAAGATACGTTTTATGTTATACTAGTTATTCCCGTGAAAAATCACAGGTTGATCACAGGTTGACACATCAGAAATGCGTCATTTATAAAACTACTACTTAAAAACATCAACTTTTAGGCCTACCTAACTACGCTGAGGGAATTTTTAACTGGTAAATGTGTACAATTTTATTATAAGGATTATAAAACTGTAGGCCGTTTTGTTAAAATTTTGAATTTATATACTGTACATTATTGTACATCAGAATAAAGATAAAAATGTTAACTTTTAGTTGTTTTTTATTTCATATTGATATATCAAATGATTTAGTAGTTATCAATATTATAATGAAGAAATTAATAATAGAATATGTTTATAATGTCATACGAAGGTGTACGAATGTTTCCGAAGTTAAACGATTGGGTACCATTTATTCTTTAAATTTGTATAAAAGAATACTAAGGATCTTTGCCCCCCTGCTCGCTCCGTTCTCCGGGGGGCCTCGTTCAACTTTATTTTATCAACTTCATTGATTTGTGCGCCTGGAAGTTATGCAATTTGTCTCCTCTACGCAATACACGGCGCCTGGAAGTTATGCAATGGTCACCGCTACGCAATACACGTATTTAATCTATTTTTATTACTTTATAATTATGAGTAGAAAACGTAAAAAAAACTTTTTTATATAATAGAGAGATTTATTTTTCTTCTTACTGACTCAACAGGGTCTTCTTTCCCCGCTCATTTTTTCAAGCCCGTTCCCTTGTCAGTGGTTTCGGTACATAGTAGCTATTCTTATTACTTTATAATTATGAGAAGAAGAAGTAGACAAACTTTTTTATATAATAGAGAGATATTGGTGATAAAAGGTTCTATTTATATTCAATTTATAACCTCAAAAAAAAATGTTATAAGGTATTATAGCTCACAAATTACTTTTGTAACTCTTATTTTTTTTAAATCATCTTCACAAGTTATTATATTATTGTGTTATAAACATAACCCCAAAATATAATCTAAGCTTGTGTTGCAGATGATTTGTGAAATCAGCTGTTGTATCATATGTTACTCACGTACGTACGTATGTATGTGTACGGACGTACACTCGCTTTTATAGGAGTTGATGTTTGTACACAAATGAAGGCATTTGTGTTACCTTGTATTCAAAATTTTAATTGAATATTTCTAATAAGTCTTTCTTTCAACGATATCTGAAAATATGTTTACCATGTGATCTGTATTATAAAATGTTTTCAACGACCTTCTAATCTAACTAAAAATACTTATACAACAATAAACTAATGTTTAACTAATCTGTGCTTCTACCTTACCAAGTATTCATCTACCAATTGTTTGTCTGTTCGCAGTCGTTTCAGTCGAAGTTATCATTCAGTTCGAAGGAAATCGTCGCTTTGAGCTGTTCTTGGTGTAAAACCGCGTACCACAACAAAGAGTCCTGCTTCAACCTGCAGAAAATCGGTGAAGAATGCAACCTTGGTGAGTTAAAGTATTGTTTAACATGGCGTAGCGAATGCATCTGTGATTATGGTAATCTTCGAGATGACAAGATTTCGCTGACAGAGTTTTATATTATTTTAGCGATAAATATTATCTCTATCCATACTTATAAAAGCCAAATACCATTGACTAATTGACTCATCACAGTTTCTCCAAAACCTCGAGGCCTACAAACATGAAATTTGGCACTAATACTTTTTATAGGCTCTAGACGCGCACTAAGAAAGGGATTAAAAAAATTCGAAATTTTATGGGGGTTTGAGGGAGGTCAAAGTTACAAAATCACGATTTCTCTAAAACCATCGAACGGATTGGAATGAAATTTGGTATGTAGGTTCCCTAGGGCCATAGGTGCTCGCTAAGAAAGTTTTTTAAAAAATTCGAAATTTTAGGGGAGGTTTGGGGGGGAGTAAAAGTTACTAAAAATCCCCATAAGAAATACATAGTGCAATATATTTATTGGTATAGTATATTTTTTGTTAATATACATTTAACTTTGATTTGTCTATCCGTGCAAAGCCGGGTCGGGCCAGCTAGTATATATATAATTATTTTGTACTTGTGTATGTCAATGAACTCCTCCTAAACGGTTGGACCAATTTTGATGTCATTTTCGTGTGTGTGTTTGAGTGGGTCCCTGGATGGTTTAGATTCACAATTGGACCCGGTAGGTGGGGACGCGATCTGGCGCTAGGAATTTGTCTTCTAAATATAAAAATCAACGTTTGTTTCTTCGTCCTCTATAGACTCAAAAACTATTGGACCGATTTCGCTGAAAATTCACTTTTTATCCAATATCATTGCCAGGAGTGTTTAGACAATTTATTGAGTCCAAGGGGTTGAAATGGGGTTGCTACCCTTTAACAATAAATATAAATTTAACCAACTTCCTAAAAGCTATAAATCTAAAATTATGTAATATTACTTTTAAGGAACATAAAAAAACTATTCGCAATTTGATTACTTAAGTCAACGGAATGAAATAGAATGACTACCGTTAAAATTAAATAATAACCCACTTACTTTTTCTATATGGTCAAAAACTACTCAACTAAATTTACTAAAGTTTCACAATTTACACATATTAGTACCAGATCTTTTTACAGAATATCGTAACAAGAAACAAACATTTTTGAATGGGGTAGCTACCCCTATACATTAAAAATAAATTGCACTAATATTATTTTTAAGAGATGTAACTATTTTCAATTTGATTACTTAAGTCAAAGGGATGAAATGTAATAACTACCTTTAAAATTAAATTATAATCCACATACTTTTCTTTATTCTCAAAAACTAATTTTAGTAAAATTTCACAATTTACACATAATTGTACCAGGATATTTTAGAGAATATGGTCACTACAAAACAAAAGGATTTAATGGGGTTGCCACCCCTATACAACACAAAATAATTTGCACTAAATTCCTACAAACTATAAATCTAAAATGATTTAATACTATTCTTAATTGATATAAAAAATATTTGCAATTCGATTTCTTAAGTCAAAGGGATGAAATGGGATAACCACCCTTCAAATAAAATCAACCAACAGCGAAGCATTGCCAGGTAAAACACTGAAAGCATGTCCACAAGTACACATTTCAGTAATATCTTTAAGCGATGACGGGACCTCATCAAAACATAAATTCATATGTATTATTTAAATTCGAACATACTGTATATAATTTCTAATGGCACCTCAAAACGTGTTCTGGGGACCATGATCGGTGCTCATTAACTACTCCTGACCTTAGGTATGACCATAAGGGCCACTGCAATAGATCATCTTTCCTATGGACATACGATAGGCCTAATAATAAAAACAAACATCTATTTGTTCATTGACTAAAAGGTTGCCTTAAGAAAATGAGGTCACTTACTTCTACTACCTTTGCCTTGAATATAACAACGGCTTCATACTATAAGCCTACATAATTTATATAGATTTCGAGATAAAAAAAATAATTTATAATATTTAAAATAAGTGTGAAATATTAAGTCGGCGTATTCGTCAGTTAGCTTTCCCGTTAATAAATCAAACTGGTTTCAAAATGGCTGTGTCCGATCAATAAATATTTACGTTCCCAGGATTTTGTGTTTACATCCAGGAACCCACTGAAAACAATAACATCTGCAATTCCAAACATGATCGTACAGAAAAGAGGTGAAATAACAGTTTATTGTGATATTTATGCTCTTTAAGAAAATACAAATTTATGATTTTCCTCATAACTTCGGCGTTTGGGGAAATTTACTATTTTCATCTATTTTTACGACTGCACGTGATCACAATACAAAGTGGTGTACTTTTATTCAAGCAGAAACTCGTAAGTTCATTTACTACGTTTAATAAATTTCAAGTGTATTGAATTTAAATGTAAATTCGACATTAATATACACCAGACACTTTGCGTTTTGAACATACGGCTGAACTGAATTTTACCATAGATCATGTATCCAATTACAATGATTTTACTGAATTCATTCAAATCTTAGTGACGTAATGAGCTTCGATTGCCAACCTAACGAATTTCACATTTTATATTCTTGAGCTTATTATTGTTAATTAGTTTGTGCCGCACAGTGCGCATGTGCAGATGAAAATTTCCATTTAAAAAACATACATCTGAACTGAATTTTATTGAATTTCACTCAAATCATAGTGACCGTGATGAGCTTCGATTTCCACCCTAACGAATTTTACAATTTATATTCTAGAGCTTCATTTTTCGTAATGAAAACTGAAAATTAGTTATCACCACAAATTTTTTGTCGCGGTACTTGATGTCACATATCAAATATTTGAGCATCTACAATTTTTAAACTGATAGGCAATTAGATATTATTCAATTTTTTAAACTTACAAAGTATTAAAACTAATTAAGTTTTATATCAATAATTTAACCTACGACCTCCAGTGCTGATTAAACAATCAATATAGTCTTTGATGTTAGTACCTCTTGTCTTAGTCTAGTTGCCTGATACTCTAAACATCGTTTCAAACATTTACGCTAGATCAAAAAGAGTCTTTGACACAGAAAATCTTATTAGCGAATTTCCCTATTTCAAAAAAATCAGAAACAAACTACTTTATGAGGTTTTCATACTATAATGTCGTTTCTTGGGTCAATCGGTTTTATTATATACCTCTAGAATGCGATTAATATTCCTACGATAAACATACCTGTAAATTGTAAAATACTGTAAAATAGAGCACTCTTGAATTTTGTTACATGAATTTTCTATGAGTACCTGTATTTCTAAATCATCTGAACTTTTTCCTAAATGAATTGATGATTGGCGTTATTATTTGTAATGCTTAGTTATGTTCAACTATTATGCGTTACTTTAGGGGAATTTTCACTTCTGAATTTCTATAACCTTGGCCGTGTTGAATTTTATAAATAAAATTGTTATTTTTGTTGAAAAAGCCAAAAAAAAAATTCTGACTATTATTTTGTCAATAATATCAATATTATGAAAAACATATACCATATTTACCGATAAAATATAATTTGACACTGTATACGAAATTTTAAGTTTTTGCAAAATCTAAGATTTTAGTTTTTTCCTATTTTTGTTATTTTAAAACTATAAAAAAATATATTAAAATTTTTTACATAAAGTTGATAAAACGACAAAAAGAATGAGTCCAAAATCCACTTTTTACAATAAAAACCCTGCTTCACCGATTTTTTTTAATTTGACCTCATATTTTTCAAAATACTTAAAAATCACAAAATTGAATAATATATTTTTTTTTTTAAATTAACTTATTTGAACCATTAAAAGACACACTTCCCCAAACAGTTTTTAAATTAAAGTACTTTTGACCGAGAAAAAAAATAATTCCGTAAAATTTTTGGGGTCAATTAAAAAGTTACCCCTTTTCACCCCTTAAATTTCAATCTTTATTATTACTCACCCCTAATCGACTGTAGGAATTGTAGAGGGGTTGGTCCTGAGCCGGTTAAAATCGTTTTCAGCTCGATTCAGAGCTGTTTCCATTTTTACTTTCTCCACCCTATACGTAGTATATGGAGAAAGTATTGTTTTCGTAAAAATGTTCGAATTTGAATTTTCAGTTGAATTATCTGTTTTGGTGCTCCCAGAACCCCAAAAAATTGTTTAGTGCAATTATCTGTGTTGGTGCTCCCTGAACCCAAAAATATTTTTAGTGGAATTTTTTGTTTTGGTGCTCCCTGAACCCAAAAAAGTGTTTTTAGAGTGGTGTCTGTCTGTCAGTCTGTCTGTATGTATACACGACCAGAGAGGACACTATTGGTCCGATTTTCATGAAATTTGGTTTGTAGGTAGTAAACCCTAATATCTCCAGGCGTTTTTTCATTTTTTTGAATTTTTATTTTTTAAGGGTAATTTTCCCCTAAAAACCCATAAAAAAAGACAAAAATGCAAATTTCTCAAAAACGGCTCTAACGATTTTGATAAAAGTTTCAGTATTTATAGTGCTTAAGATGCCAAACAAAATGACACCACCCGCTTTTATCAAAACTTCGGCGTTTTATAATTATGGGGAAATGTTTAAAAATAAACAAGTTTGTGTTGTCAATCTAGCATCGCGGCAGCGGCCGCACGGGGTAGCACCACGGTAGCGAGCACGGCCAGTAATTCAAAGGTCGCGCGATCGAATCTCGGGGCCTGGGACAATAATTTTTTTATACGATTGACGTAGGTAGAATATTATTTTTTTGTTTTTTTCTAAAAAGTAGTAAATAAAATGATTAAAAACAATATTATTTTGACTACAGTAAGTTGGGAGAAAGTTTGTGTCCGTTAACTGATACCGTTTATTTTCTGAAATGAAGCTATTCGAGAGCTAATTTGATTGGACTATTATAAGGGACTGCAAAGCTCATCTTTCCTATAGAAATTTGCTAATCAAAAATAAAACCAATAAAATTAAGCAAAATGTAGACTGAAGATTGTAATCATTTTAGGGCGCTTAAAAAACTCATTTACAAAGTTGTTAATTTTCTTAAAACTTATTATGTTAGTCTTTTTAACGAATTAATATCTGGTGATAGGGTGTACCAAGGAATCTCTTGTAGGCCTATCTAATCGGGTGGAGCATCGATGACCGATGTTTTCAAAACATCGATGTTTTCATGTCGATGATCGATGTTTTTTACATCGATGGAAAACAACCGATAATTTTGCTACATCGATGATTCTCCCCGACACCGATGGTTTTAAATATTTGCAGTATTTTTTCGTGTATTTATTTTGACATACCGCGTTCCACATTAATTAAGAACAGAACCTTGTTTTCAATAAGAAGTCAACATCGTAACATATAAATGCAATATTTACATTTTGTATCAATTAGTTAACACTTTCACTGCTAAGGACGGACATGTGAGCTTGACACTGAACACTATGAGAAGCGGCCGACGCACAGTGCATTGCACGCCAACCCCCGTTTTGGGGGAATTTTCAATAGACAATGCATTCCGTGCTTCGCACGCCATCCCCCGTATTGGGAGTATTTTCAATAAACAATGCATTGTGTGTCCAACCCCCGTTTGGGAATATTTTCAATACACAATGCATTGCGTGCTTCGCACGCCAATTTTAAGCCTATGTGCTATGGACGCACATGTGCGTCCGCTTTATAGTGATTATTATGTAGAAAGGTTCAAAAATAAAAAATAAAGTAATTTCTACTCATTTAGGCAATAAATATAAAAAATAAAAGGTCAGCTCCTAGCATAGGAAATACGAAATTTGCGTAGCAGTGAACGTGTTAACTCTGTTACTTTGATTGTTGTTCTTTCTTTCTCTTCAGGAATTATATTGTCTTAGGCCTAAGTAAAGTTTTAACAACAGTTTTATAAATAAATATCCAGAAACTAACTCTCTTTTTCAGAAATCTAGAAATTATAGGCTATAGGTAATGTTATTCGGTAAGGCGTATGTCTTATAACCTCAAAACCAAGAAGCAATGGAAATCAACCTTCTTTTAAGTAAAAAAAGATTAATAGGTTTTGTGAAACGATGACTTTTGAAGTTATACTTCTTTGCGCCCGTTGTAATCGGGATGGAGTGTCGGTCGATAAACCGCGTCACGCGTTAGGAGTAAAATCCGGAAAGTGCCTTGTTATACCTTTTCTCTACGAGAGATACCTCAAGAGTCTCGGTGGGTGAGTGGTTAATGCACTCGACTTCCACGCTAGAATCCCTGGTTCGATCCCCGGCTGGGAAATTTGTTTAATTTTTTCAAAAATTATAGGAAAATATACGAATGGCCAAAGAAGTATAACTTCCACCGTCTGGTCCGACGCAGACCCAATTTTTTCAATATACATCGATGTTTTCAGGCCGATATAATTGCCATATCGATGCTCTTCCCTAATACCTAAAGGCTTACATTAACGAAATTTCATAGTTTTCTCATTAGAGTAGTTTCCTAAAACGAAAATACTAAACATTGTTATTTTAAAATGTCATATTATTAATTCGTTAGGTTCATTCGTTTACAAATAAACCTTTTCAAAATTTTAGTTTCTGCAAATGAATCATATTTAGTTAACAGTGCAAAGAGAATATTTAAGAGGTTTTAAAGTGTGATTGTTGTGCGAATTGCATAATTTCAAAAGATTAAATGTACAGAAAATAATTCGACCACGCAGCTAAACCGCTGACGTGATTTTTGTTTTTATTATTAGCGTATTTCCATAGGACCCTTATATACAGTGACCCTTATGGCGAGACCTAATTTCGGGAGTAGTAAATGAGCACCGATCATGATCCCCAGAACACGTTTTGGGGTGTCATTGAAAATGTTATACGTGTGCTCGCACTCTAACGGTCGCATTTTAAGTCCGATTTGGTCAAAATTTGGTGAGTCGAAGCTGAAGGCTTACAAATTTTACAAACTGTGTTTCATACATGTAGGCAGCTATTCAGCGCCTTTTTGAGTAGACCAATTTCCTAAATAGTTGGTTGAAACCCTGAAACATATAACCTTAATTTTGGAAATTCGGTCAAATTACGTCAGCGGTTCAGCTGCGTGGTCGAATTATATTTTTACTTTAACTTTTAAATTAAAACAAAATATGCAGTGTTAAAACTACACCGATCCTATGCCGCGTTGACACAAAGTCAAAATGTCATGAATTTTATGTTCGCATGAAAACGAACGTTAATTACACGTATAAGGTCTAAAACGCAGAACAATAAATATATTCCAAAAATAATATTATTAGCAAAAAATATCAGTTTATGAATCTTCTACTGTGTATGAATTACAATTTCTGTTTATTCGTTAAATGTTTACGATGACAGATTTTTCAATTTTCTGCAAATATTCTCAAAAAGAGGTTATTAACAACACAACAAGTAAATGTGTGCGGTCGTGGAACCCCCGTCAAGAACGAAGTTCTTCACACCTTTTCTTTAATTATTTCACCACTCTTAACGGCGACATACACCCATCATTTTAATCTTTCAATTGCCGTTTATTATTAGTTTGTTTTTTTATACAAATATTTACTGTTTCCCTACGTTTAATGTTAATATAATAAAAGTGTGGAATTAATTATAGCATCAAAGCTAAGATGGTAAACACAGTTAAATGTCCACGCATTGTAAATACTTTCAATAAACATAAAATGTCGGTTCATCAGTCTAGGCCAGGCCTAAAATTATTGTTGGAATGTTTAATTTATTTTACCTGTCTTAACGGCAACTGTACATGCAATAATTTTAGGTTAGGCCTAGACTTAAAATTACTTTCTAGCCCTAACCTAAAATTATTGTACGTATGTTGCCGTTAAGGCATGTAAAATAAATTCAATATCCACACAATAATTTTAGGTTAGGCCTAGATTGATTAACCAACATTGTATGTGTATTGAGTGTGTTTCAACGCTTGACGATAATATCTGAACTACGCTGGACGGAACCGATCGTGTCGTAAATTAAATTGATGAACCAAAACACGTGTTGTTTTATTGTACAGTATTTACATTAATTTTCATAGCAACCAATTTAATAAAGCGTTTTCGTTACGCGTATTTTCTATTTGCAATTGTCATAGCAACCAATTTGATAACGCTTTTTCGTTACTCTTATTTTATATTTGTCATTGCCATAACAACCAATTAATAACACTTTTTTCGTTACGCATTACATTTTCTATTTGTTAAATCCTATTGCAACCCGCGTAAGGACAACTCTATAAATTATACCCCGCGTTTCTAATAATAGTGCAGATTGCCATTTTAAGGAAATTGACTTTCAAAAGTGATTATGCGATTTAGCGTTGCTTCAATTTTTATGTTAATAGCCCACATCCTCCCACGTTTGCTACAATAAATGTAAAGTAAATAAACAAACACGCAACAGCTGTTTGTTGTCTCTGAAAGATTAACCAGCCCCTTCCCTTTGTATTACGGAGTGGAAGTGAAAACCCAACAGCCTCTGTCTCCTTGCAGTCAAATTTATGGTTTCATCCCCATCTGCGTCTCTAACATTCTAATTCCTACAGCCAGCGAGAATATTTCAATCGCTTGAATAATCTATTATTATTATTTAGGTAAATTTTAAAGTAGAAAATTACCTTAAATTATAAAAATTGCTACCCCTTCACCGCTATTATAACAAATGAAGAATTTTGAGTTTATTGTTTATGTATGTAAGTGGTGTTCATATAGCTCCTAAACTACGAACAGAACCGATTTTGATCAAACAGGCATATTAGCTGTAGTACTCAATACACGACTGTTTTAGGCTAAAATGTCAAACCCTATGATAGCGAATCAAATTGATGTAATTGTGTGCTTAAGAACACACGGGAGAAATGTAAACTTTTCAACACAACTTAAGAAATGAGGAAACACAATGTTCTTTTTTAACAAATCTTACTAAATGAGGAAGCACGATGTTTATTTTTTAACACAATTTACGAAATGGGAAAGCACATTGTCTATTTCAGAGGTATTACTAATTAAACTATACATTGTATTAACATTAACAGATTAAGCCTATGATGTAGGACAATCTGTTACACTTATATATACAAATCAAATATACTAAATTTGCAACGCGATCGTGGCCTAACCGGCTAAGGCGCTAGTATATGGTGGTGGACACTGCTGGTTCGAATCTCGGCAAGACCAAAATTTTTTTCAAACAGATGGACTAAAGCGTTTCACTTTAGGAGCGTTTTACATTAGGAGCGTTTCACAAAATGCATGGTTAAACACGTGACGGTAAAATCCGATTCACCCCCAGCAACAAGAAAATTATATACTCTGCTGTACACACATGTATACAAATTTTTTGGGCGTTTTGCGCCTACAGAAGTTTACACTACAAAAATGAACAAAATACACCAAAGGTTGTCGTTTTCAAGTGGTAGGTTTTAAAGGACATAGACGTTTATTACTGACTAGGGAAAACCCCTGCGTGCTCCGCACGCCAATCCCGTTGGAAACATCTATACACATAATCATGTTATGTTTTCTTTATAATAAATGTTTAAGATTAATAATAACACCAAAGCTAAATGGTAAGTAATGTTAAAGGTTCAAATCAAATTATTTCGTATATTTTTATAACAGCAGTTATAATATAGGTTAAAAGAACCAGCAAGGCTCACGTCTACACTTTAATAAAAACCTAACCTAAAAGTTAGAAATACAAATAATTGCTTCAAAGTTTGAAAACAGCTGTTAATGGATATATTAGAGCAAACAGCTGTTTTGTCTGTTATTTTATTCAATAGAATGTAAATACATTCAAGAAATATGTGTTGGTTCATCAGTCTAGGCCTAACCTAAGAATTTTTTCCGACTAAATTTACAAATATTGAAATAAATAATGTGTTTATCAAAATGAATTATTGCCTATGTTACTCAGGGATAGTGTAGCTTTTTATTAGTAACACAATTTTTTCAATCGGTT
>JAGFPH010001049.1:136771-157401 GCA_018207615.1 Philaenus spumarius
GGGGGGTTTGGGGGGTAAAAATGACTAAATCACGATTTCTCCAAAATTACCGAACAGATTAGAATGACATTTGGTATGTAGCTTCCTCTAGGGCCATAGGTGCTCACTCAGAAAGGGTATGAAAAATTTCGAAATTTTAGGAGGGGTTAGGGGGGATCAAAGTTACTAAAATCATAATTTCAGAACTTTTATTATTATGGCAATAGTGCTTTTATTATTTAAGATCTATGTATATAAAAGCCAAATACCACTCACTGACTGAACACTTAAAAAGAATACAATTACGTTAAAAAGACTGAAAATACCAACCACCACGGGCAACGCCGTACGGGTCAGCTAGTATTACGATATAATTAATAAGGTAATATCAATCATTACCTTCGTTCAACTTCACATTGTTAAAGAATAAATAAACAACTTCACATCATAAGTATGCTGAGTGGACACACCAGATAACAGTTCGCGCCACTTGAGTCTCCCTTCTTTTATTTGCTGCTTCCACTGCCACTACAATTCAAGAAATTACAGATTAAAACACTTATAAAAAATAAATATAGATTTGTTTATCTCTTGGTGTGTCGCACCATCTGAACCAACTGCTAATCCGTAGTTACGCCACTGTAGATATACCGCTTAACAAATTTTGTAAGGGGAAAATTTATTACTTTTCTTAAGATTTAAAACCCATGGTAAGGAACACTTTAATGTAAGTTTTACCATTCTTAACAGGTTTTATTTTAAATACTATACTTCTATCAATTTTTATATATTTAGAAGGTACTTTGTTCCATTCACAAAGTAATTATTTTTTCTACAGCTACTTAACAAAGTGCATTTTTGCACACTCACAGCAGTTCGCAAATTAAACTACATGTGTTCAGCGTCAAGGAATTATACCACTTTGTTATACTTTTCTCGCACGACGTGCGTAAAAAATACTTTTTAACCTAGAATGCAAAGTAAATCAGCTGATGTAGGTTATGTATTGAAAATTTTAATTGTTGTGCTTAGAGTTGTGCTGCTCTTGGTGGCACACATGTGAACTACAACACTAGCCTATCTGGAATATACAGTACGTATGTGAACTAGATTGTACTGTTAACACGTTTTGATTAGTAAAACAGATCTTTTTAAAAACTAAAACACTAATTTCAAATGCAGCTGTTGGAAAAACGTTGTGTGTAAAAGTTTACTTAGTCACTCTCAATAAACTGTAACGCCTGAGGCTTATTTCGTGTGACAAAATCTACTTTTCACCCTTGATACTATTAACATAGATCATGAATAATAAAATAGATCATGCATCCATACGGGGGCTGTGTGCCGAAAAAAGGTTGTCGCGAAAATAGTGCATGATCGCGCCGCGAGGTAGCGCTAGGGAGCATTGGTAGCATTGTTGTTTCAAACAGCTTCCGTCGTTTCCCCAATAGATAGCGCCAAAAAAGTCGAATTTCCAGTGGAACAAAATATTGCATTGGATCGGAGTTCTATTAGGTTATCCAAATACAATGCTATTATTTAGATACTTATTAATACATATATGGAATTAATACAATGCATCACCTAATTCTTAGACTACAGATTTTGTTGAAAAGTCTGCGTTACAGCAACATAAAACGTTTTAATAAATTCTGCAACAAATTTAGAAAGAAACAAAAAATTGTATTCTGCAAAACAACTTTAAAAGTGTTTAAAATCAAACTAATTACTCGGTAGATAATTCTATATAAGATACCGTAGTTTTAAAACTAGTGAATTGAGTTCTTTTTTTACACCCTTGAGTCCTGTTTTAATTACGATTATGAGCTAACCGCTTCCTTTCTTATTTTGTGTGTACAATATCTGTTAAATGTCTTTTTATATATTTTAATTGTATTAATAATTAACTGATATTGAACAGAATTTGGGCACACGATTTGTTAAAAGTTCAACTATTTCTTTGGAACAACTACAAAAACTAATTTATTTGAATGAATACTAATAAATCAAATAAAGGAAATAGGGTAGTAACGAATAATATGACCGTCAAAATGACATAAAATTTCATATATAGTATGTCCTTGACTTACAAACTTAATGAGTAGACTCTCAACACCATAAAACTATTGAATATTACCGTATTTGTAGTAAAACCAAATTGAAATAGAGAAACACAATATTTGCTTTTAATTATTTATATTTTAAATGAGGCCTAGATGATTTAATGGCATTGTATACAATAGTATCTGCTTTATTTCTGTGTGGGCTTAGAAAAAAAACAGTGTCCTTTTACATAACCAGCATCATTAAGCAAATTGGGTTGCTGCTTTAAAATAAACCTGTATGCTAAATAAATTTATATTACTGTGGTGTTCATTAAAAGAGTAAACTGTAATTTTATTTTTGTATGTTTAATTATTCTTTAAGATAAATATTCTTATTCAATATTCAAAATAGCCGTCATTTTTATACTGTTTCATATTACAAAAAAAAAAGTTGATCACAACGTGTTCCAACTTCATCAGTCTAACTGTCGAAGTAAAAGCAAAAAAAAATACTCAAAAATTGCTTTTCCGATTTTGATAAAACGTCTTTGTTACGAGCCATGTACCTTTTCAAAAGGGCCAGAGCAATAATTAAAAAATTAACAAGGTTTTATAAAAAAATGTTTTAAAAACGAATGCAGAAAATCGTGTGTAAATTGTTTGTGAGGCTCGGCAGATCCAGCCACCATCTTGAATTTCAACTCCCATAAGAGCCAATGTTAAGAGCATAAGATTACTATGGTAATAATAATCAGAAAATTATTCTGAATGTGTCATTTTAAAACTTAGGACAGTCCGAAGGTGGATATCTTTTAGTTTTTGAAATTTGTTTTTAACTAAATTTTTGTTCTTTGACTTAACTCAAAATCAAAGTTTGCAATTTTTTCTTATTCAATAATAAAAATGTAAAAAGATCACCACATTCGAAATTAGATTGCCTTTCAAATAAAAGTAATTTAAATAATTTTGGATAATTTATGACGAAAAATCTACGTTACTGGGAAGTATGTAAGTGCCGAATTTGTGTTCCTAGTGTTTACCTGCACTCTGGTGGTTATCAAATCAACTGATTGCTCGCGGAGGAATACTAGAAAAATAATGTGCCCGTTAATGTTCAATGTGTGAGAGACCGCTGTGTTTAATAACACATACTCACATACATTGTCACGCATGCACATTTCAGTACGTTTACAGTCAGGGTTACGTCTGTAACACTCTATTTTCCGCCTTTATGAAGCTGCCCTATATTTGCTAGCGGAAGAATGAAAAACTTGCAAACTCAATTTTAGTAGTGTACAGCTCTGCCACTTGGAGAGTTGCGATCAACTCAGAAGTATTTTTTCACTCCTGCCGAGCCTTAAATATCTGAATCTATAGTCCCTGGCCTCTCTCTTAAACCTACCCTTAAGAAGGGCTGCAAAAGTTTATGTTTTATCATTGATCATTGTTAAGTTTCTGAATTGATGTGTAAAGTTGTCAAACTAATGACATTGTGATTAAGAAAATGCAAATGAGTAGGAATATTAATTTCATTAAAACTCAGTTTTACAAATTTGCTTACATATTTAAATATTCTAAATATTCAGATCATGCCGATTGAATTGAACAAATAGGATTTTAAGAAGTGGTAAAATCACATAAATTGTCAATCCATTCTGCAGAAGTTGTAGTTTTCTCTAAGAAAAGTTTTAGTTTATGACATTATAATATAATATATTGTTTTTCTAATGCCAGATCTTTTTATAACTTATTACATCTTGGAGTTTAATTCAAGCTATAAAACGTTAAAAAATTAAATGTTCGTAAGTCAAGGACTCACTATAATAAATAGATAATATTTATTTATTGAGATTTAACTTATTCAGCCGTCATTTTCCAGGAAATTTGTAAGTAACTGAAAACATTTGCATGGTATGGTCTTGGTATGTCAACATATCAGCCTAGGCTGTGAAAAATGTTTTGTAAAACGTGAATAAACATCAAATATAATTTGTTAAACACAAATGTTTCTAATAATTACTAACAATAATACTACTTTGTTTTTGTAATTATTATTTTTTCACAGTTATAAGTTTGAATGATTATATATATTTATATATAATTTGATTTTCAAGTTGTGTTATGCTCTTGATAAACTATCTTTTTTATATCAGCAGCATGTTTTATGCCTGTAAAAATCTAGATTGACATAAACAAAACTAAAATAAATTGGTTTAGGTCACCAAGATTAAAATTATTACATTTATTTCAATTTTGAAGATTGAAACAGCAATAGTTATTCAGAATTAATCCAAAAATAATTATAAAAATACCAGGCTTATAGTCTGTCCGATCGGTCGTGATACCTGACCTGTCGGAACTCAACGCCCCCTCCACTAGTTAGCCACCGGCAGGCCCGGCGAGCGGGTAGGGAGGGGGCATTGAGTTCCGAGAAGTCAGGTATCACGGCCGAGCGGACAGACTATAATATATAACTTTTTAAAGATACTACCACGGGAAGTTGTAAAATATTTGTCAGCCGATTAACTTATGTAGATCTGATAAAACGTAGGCCTACAGAATGTATGCTTAATTTGACTGTGACACTTCTCTCTTAGCATTTTCGTATGGTTAGTATTCAATTAGCACCAAGAACTACAACTTATAAAAGATGTTATACTGCGCCATATTAGAAACATTAAAAAAAAATTACTTTCCTAACTTAAGCTGTTCCTTACAAAAACAATATAAATTAAGACTTACTGCTTTTCTGAAGTTTTGTAATAAGTACTGATGTTTCTTAGCATTACTTTCTTTTAATTCAATCAGTATTCTGATTGTTTAAATACTGTTTATATTGGAAATTTTAAGATAGAAATCAATGGAACAATCTTTACATAGAAATGTTTTTTAATCTTTACAAGATTCTTCAAATATAAATTATAAAGGATGAATTTGAAACAAACTTTCTAGTTCAAACCTTTTACCGATAACACATTATAAATATGGTAGCATAACCCTGTACATAATTTTAACGAGTCCAGGACAAATGTATTGGCCAGATCCCTTCGCCTCCGACAAAAATATTTGGCCAGCCACCCAACGTTAAATAACTGCTCATAAATATAAAGTTGAACATTCATAAAATTGCATCTACAAATATTATAAGAAAAAGCCAAGTATTAAAATAAAGCCTATGTAATTTATCTCGTTTTTAATGATTTAATTAAAATTTAATTGATTTAATTTGATTGTATTGGGTTTTTGTACAGACTTCAAAATTATTCTTAGTTTAATCTAGAGCCTAAAGCTCTCCAATGACCTGATCATTGAAATAGAATTTATTGTCATTGTTGCTTCCTATTGAAATTAATAAATATGTAAAGGTTTGTAAATAAGGCAGCACATGAATTGCAACCCCAAACAAGAAAACATTGTCTACTTAATGTATTTTACCACTATCTGATACAAGTCATGAACACATTAATTGCGAGAAATCTCCACCCCCTTTGCGAGTATGATTAGACATTTTTTGTCACTGTTTTATTTTATTTATTTTTCATTTTTACCAAGTCCCAGACTTTTCTGGAGACCCACGTCAGGACAGGCCTTTGAAAATGACTCTAGAAACCCGGACAAGTATTCATCTAAATAGTGATTAAACTCACTTGAATAAATGCTAGGGGTAATAATTGTTTTAAGTTTTAACCTAGTGTCAGCAATGCGTCTAGCAGAATATTTAAGGTTTGTCGTGTTATTACATGACTTAAATGTTATGTAAATAAGCGTAGGCCTATAATTAATTCATCGTATGTTTTTGAAATGTTATATTCATTATTATATCACAAGGGTTTCACACCTGCATCACTGACACAGATTCAGCATGCTTTTTTACATCCTTGCACTAATCACTTTGTTTAGTACATGTCTTGGAGGGTGTACGGTATTTAGTTTACTTACTAATCTTATTTGTCGCTGAATAAATTGTATTTCTATTTTAACTTTACCCGGTACCTATTCTTTAAATTTGGTCATGTCTGTACCTTCGGAAGATTAATTTCACGGACCTTTTTGTTACGGACTCCTAGTTTTGTAAAACATAGACAGCGAGAAAACACATTAAAATATCAAACCTAGTAATTGGAAGCTACGTAATGAGGAACACCAATTACAGCTATTAGGAACAACATTATTTCTCGAATTGTAGTTCATAAATTTGAAGTCAAAATGGTTTTTATTTGGAACATATTAGCTTTTACGATGTAACATGTAATACACTGCTCACTTATGCTTAAATAAATTCACCATAATCAAATTTCGTTAAACTATTGAAATTAAATGCTCTAGAGTCAACTGCACTGTGTAGTGGGGCTTTCATTATGTTTATCTAATGTGCATGAGAACCTAATGCATTTTCAACTACCCTCATTAATCCCTGTTCCCCGTTGGATTGTTATGAATTCTCGATTATAAACTAATCACTATGTGTTTGTAAATCCATGTTGAAGTTTCTATTGATTTGGGGGATTCAATTTTAAACGTACAAATTCAACTACAATTTTGGAAGACATTGCAATACCAACAATTATAGAAATATGTTTAACACTTGTTCATTTGGTGCTAATTTTTTATAAACACTTTCAGTATATGATTAAATTAATCTTCTGAAAGAAACCCATAAATATTAGACATTGCCATTTTTCAATTCCAAATTTTCTTATAATTTTATATAGTTTGTTGGGATAGTTTTCTTTTAAATTACAATAGTCATTTGAACTCAATGTTTAAAATTTGTGTATTCTTATTTTCTTTCAATTAATTTCATTCGTACTAAATTTCTAAAACAAATACAGGGTTATCATAAAAGAATGATGGGGTTTTGAACATGATTTAAATAGGGGTGCGCCATCTTGTTGAAAATGGAGTTGTTGAACGTTTTCGAGTTCATCCAGCTGAGGAAAACAATAATAGATTAACATATCGAGATACACAATTCCATTAATTGTCTTTTCAGCAAAGAAGACGATTTTTCATCGCACCACACCAAACATTAACTTTGAGCGAGTGGTTTTCTCAAAAATTTCATGTGGGTTTTCAGATCCCCATTTTCGTGAATTTTGTCTGTTAACACACCTTTTTTATTTATTTTTTCCGGAGCAAGGATGGAAGCTCTGCCAGATAAACATCGAGGGTCGGCATCTCTCCATAGTGTGGAGATCGCATCCACTAAACCACCCCACGCTCTGTCATCGATGCCATCCTGGGACTGCTGTGCAGGATACATTCCTGGGACTGCTGTGGCATTACTTCAGGATTGTCGCCTGACTATCTGTATTTTTTCCACCTATATTATAATTTGACTCTCTTCTTCCTTTTGGCTCAATACCGATCTTGCCCATCTTGCAACTTCTCGCCACTGGTATTACTTGGCCATCATAAAATTGGCAATAGATGCCACATCTGGTATTATCCCTACCTTTTTTCCCAGATCATCCCTATCTCTCTGCCATCGTTGACAATGGAAGAACGTACGTTCCATGGAATCTTTTTCTCCGCAGTATTTACTCCTAGGGTCATCCCGAAGTTTGAAACGCTGCAGATAGACCCCGAATTCGCCATGTCCTGTGAACAGCTGGGTTGTGTAATAGTCCATCCCTCCACGTTTCCTTTCAAACCACTTCCCTACGACTGGGATTAGTCTTTTGGTCCATTGTCCCACTTCTATGTTTAGTGACCATCGTGCCTGCCATTTTTCCGTGGTCCTCCTCCTCATCTCCTTCCTTGGTATAAAATTCTGCGCCATTTCTTTAACAGTCCTCTCTTGCACTCGAAGTTCAATCGGTGGCATTCCTGCTATTATCAAAGCCGCCAAAGTCGACACCGTCCTATAGGCACTTATTGTTTTTATTGCCATTCTTCTCTGAATTACTTCTAACATGGCCATGTATTTTTTAAATGTAAGCGCTTTCCGCCATACTGGAGCTGCATACAGTACTATCGACATCGCTGCTCCTGCTGAGACTCTTCTTTTACTACTCCTCGGACCCCCGAAGTTAGTCATCAGCCTTTCTAGGGACTTCACCACTCTCACAGTCTTTTCCGAAACCTCTCTAACATGCTCCGTCATTTTCGCACTTCTATCAAACGTCACTCCTAGGTATTTCGCTCCTTTGTTTTCCATTATCTCTTGCCCTCCAATCAGTATTAAAAGGTTTCTTTTACTTCTTTTAGCCAACAGTAGAACTACTTCCGTTTTATTCGATGTACAATTTATGGAATGTAGCTTCGTCTGTAAAAATTATATCTTGTAAAAATGATTGATTTCCATCAATCTTGTTCAACATTTCAACAGCAAAATTAAAACGTTGTGCACAATCATCAGGTTTCAATTCCTGCAATACCTGGATTTTTTATGCGAGTAATTTCAGTGTTTTGTGTAAAACTTTGATGGTTTTTGGTTTGCGAATACTTAACTCTAGGCTTTGTCGGGGTATTGACTTCTGATTGCAGAGACTACAAGATGTTTAATTAAGTTAGCACCACAAAACAAATACAATTTGGTCTACAAAAACTGGTACAGAGATTCCATACCTATCCTTAGTAAATAATTGCACATTTAAAACAACTAATTCAAGTATCCGAACTTTCTTCGTGTAGTTTTCTATCACTTCATCAGAAACAAATGGGAAAATAAACCGCATCAGCAAAACTGGCAATTTATTTTGAAAGCAATCATACAATTAAATATCTGTGTTTCTTTTACAACATAATCACGTCCTGTTATTTTAACTTCTCAATGAATTAACAGAACTGTAAAACACTGCAGCATCTGCCTTAGTATGCCTTCTTAGTGGTTTATGACCCAAGTATAACAGTTAGATATGTTTGAGATAAGCTACTGTACATTCCGTTTTAATTATACAGAAAAATGTACAGTTAAAATTACTGTTTCAGTAACACATAACATAATTTACGGGCATTAACTAAAATGTTAAACTAAAATAAACACAACTGTACTGAAATTTACTAAGTTTATTCACAAAAAATTAAGGAGTACTTTAAAGTATTTTGTAACATAGTTATAACCTTGCCCATATAAACTCATACCTATGGAAGATAGGGCTAAGCGTTATACATGGTTGAAAAATATGTACAGAACTTTAGTCTGGTTCATTTCTGTAAAACTATAGAGCATTTATATCAGGCATGACCACATCTCATAGTTATAATGAAATTTTGTATATTCTCATCTATACAGAGTGTCTCAAAAGAATGTGAACGGTGTTATATTTGTGTAACCATTGCAGATTACGCAACATAACTTGGTGCATCATTTCTCCACAAAAAAAAAACAATAGTTGAAGCAATTATAATTTGTTTATCACCTTAGGGGCACGGCTCGCAGGGAGTCGGAGGAAAATCTTAATAAGAGCATAATTCAAGTTGTACATCAAATTAAAGGTCTGTCTTAGGAGAACACAATGCTGCAAATCAGACATCAAAAGGTTCACTCTACACAAAATGGCGACAGTGTTAAGTTACAATATTGGGCATTTTAAAAATGGCTTAATTTTACTTATTGGAATAAGTTTTAAAATCAAAACTCCGACAATCCACACTAGCAGTAGGACCAGTTTTAGTGGATAGTGAGTGACTTATCACCTTCAGTGGGAACAGTCTGCTAGGAGGATGAGGAACAATTTTTATTTCAAATTATAAATTAAAATAAACGGTATCAGTTAACTGACACAAACTTTCTCTGAACTTACTGTAGTCAAAATAATATTGTTTTTAATCATTTTATTTTTTACTACTTTTTAGAACAAAACAAACAAAATAATATTCTACCTACTTCAATCGTATAAAAAAAATAATGTCCCAGGTGGGATTCGATCGCGCGACCTTTGAATTACTGGCCGTGCTCGCTACCCCGTGCGGCCGCCGCCGCGATGCTAGATTGACAACACAAACTTGTTTATTTTTAAACATTTCCCCATAATTATAAAACGCCGAAGTTTTAATAAAAGCGGGTGGTGTCATTTTGTTTGGCATCTTAAGCACTATACATACTGAAAATTTTATCAAAATCGTTAGTGCCGTTTTTGAGAAATTTGCATTTTTGTCGTTTTTTATGGGTTTTTAGGGGTAAATTACCCTTAAAAATTAAAAATTCCAAAAAATGAAAAAACGCCTGGAGATATTAGGGTTTAGTACCTACATACCAAATTTCATGAAAATCGCACCAATAGTGTCCTCTCTGGTCGTGTATATGTATACAGACAGACTGACAGACAGACACCACTCTAAAAACACTTTTTTGGGTTCAGGGAGCACCAAAACAAAAAATTCCACTAAAAATATTTTTGGGTTCAGGGAGCACCAACACAGATAATTGCACTAAACAATTTTTTGGGGTTCTGGGAGCACCAAAACAGATAATTCAACTGAAAATTCAAATTCGAACATTTTTACGAAAACAATACTTTCTCCATATACTACGTATAGGGTGGAGAAAGTAAAAATAACAATTACCAATAAGCGTTCATAACAGCTTACAGCTTACCACTTTTACAATAAATGCTCAAACTGTTTGGCTTCTGCAGTTTGGCAGTAACATGGCGGGTGTAGTGGACATTCATAACGCTCTGTAGCATCTCATCAGATATTTCTAGTGTGGATTGTCGGAGTTTTGCTTTTAAAGCAAATGCCAATAAGTAAAATTAAACCATTTTCAAAACTCCCTATATTGTAACTTTAAACGGTCGCAAATTTGTGTAGGGTGAACCTTTTGATGTCTGATTTGCGGTAGTGAGTTCTCATAAGATAGACCTTTAATTTGATGTACATCTCGACCTATGCTCCTATATAATATTTTCCTCCGACACCCTGCGAGCCGTCCCCCTAAGGTGATAAAATTTATAATTGTTTCTAAAATTAGTTTTTTTTATAGCGTAACGATGTACAAGTTTTGTTGCTTAATCTGCAATGGTTTCAAATATGTAACGCTTTTCGCAGATTTTTGAGACACCTTGTATAAACATTTTTTAGTTTGTAGTTTTGATTTTGCTAACAGTTGATTTCATTTTATTCAATTATTTAAACTGATCTATGTAGCTATTTTTGCATGTGAAATGATTTCTAAACTTGTTTGAATCTACATTTCACAGCTTACTTGACTGTTGTAGTCTGCATGTTTGATTTTAAAAGTTTTGAAGAAATGTATTTAACAATTATTCTAGTTTATACAAGCTGTGTAGATCACTTTTTCTATGAAATGAAAACGTTTAAAGTGTGATGAGATTGAATAACAAAGCTAATAATTACTTTGCATAGTTCTAATTATATATTATCTTAGTAGTAAAATTGGTAACCTTAAATCATACACAGTTGGTAAATGCTATGGATTGGAACAATATCTTGTTTGGCATGTAAATAAATATTGAGCTTGACTTGTGAGAAGATATACTTGATTGAATAAACTTTGAACACAAACTCTCAAAACTATATGTTTATTAACTCAAATGCTTTTCAACGATAAAGTCGCCATCTTCAGTGATGCACGAGCTGCAATAGTCAAACTATAACTCAACTAACTAACTAGTTATAGCTTTACTATTGTAGCTCTTGCATCACTGAAGATGATGACTTTGTTGGTGAAACACGTTTGAGTTAATAAACGTATAGTTGTGAGATTTTGTGTACAAAGTTTATTCTATAAAAAAATCTTGTTTAACAGTAGGTTAACGATATTGTCTATATTTACCAAACATTAATACTTTGAGTTTGCTCTATGTTGTCGGCTAAACTATTCCCCAACTATGACAATCATTTACCAACATTGGACCAACAACGTGTACTATTAGGATTCAGTGATTGTAGCAAATATATAGAAGTTTAAGATGTTTCAGGTTATTTTGTTTGGTCAATTACTCAATTGCTTATGTGCAGCATTGTGCCTCCCTTGATGTGCCTAGCAAAAGCTTCTAGTAAACCATAAATATCACCTACTTATAATGACGCCGAATTTTAAATTGATGTGAAATAACGTGAGCAAAACCGCTAGGATGACCCAGTCGAGAGTGACTAGAAGAAACAGTTCTGGTTCATTTGATTTTAAAGTTTTTTATCAATCACTCAAATACAATATTCAATCTTTGAACGCACTAGCTGCACCTATTAAGAGAACTTTCACGTCCCTCATGGTACCTTAATCAAACACATATAACGTGTACAAAAATTAAACAAAAAATCTACTCACATTTTTACACACACATCGTTTACATCTAACATTATACAGGGTGTCTTTTTTAAATGGTATCTTATAAATTATAAATAAACTTTAAATGGGGAACCTTTCCTTGTTTTTTTTTTTTTTTTTTTTTAATTAAAAAATATATATCAATATATTGCTGTAAGTCTACTAATCCTTTTTTGAGGTATTATCTTACCTTGTTCTATTGCAGTTTCGGGTATTCACCCATCATCAGGAACAGTTAAAAACATAATTAGACACATATACATAAACACAAAACACATTTCACTCCATGCAAAGGTCGTGATTGGTATAAATCATACGAAAAGTCCACCCACTAGTCCGACAATGAGCACAATTTTTTGAACCCATAATGCAAAGGAAGTAAGTGACAAAACTACAAATTTGTCACACATGAAAATTGAAGTCGGTAATAAATGTTAAGTCTTAATGTTAGTATTATGATTTAAAAAAAAACAATAAAATTTTATTTCAAAAAGTTATTTGTTTGTCTAAACAATGTTTTGTTAGTTAAGAGCGTTTTCATTGGTTCAAAACGTTTCCATACAAAAATATCTTCCGCTCGGTTTTTAAAACTTTACACCTCTCTAACTTTTAAACGGTTAGTCGTATAAAAAAAACACCAAGAACAAAAAAGTCTTAAAATAACTTGTCAAATCCAAAAGCATCATAAAATACAGGGTGTTCCATAAGAATTTGAAAGTTGACTACCATATTGGAAAATATTTTACTTACAAATATTTTAACTACTTAATTTTTATTTTCTCCAAAAAAAAACAAGGAAAGTTTGCTGTCAGAAAGATACCCTGTATACACTTACATCTTTCCCTAGGCTTGTTGTTCTGTACGAATCTTTCTCAGGCAGAGCTTTCCTCTTTCAGCAACCGGTTGATGTTCTGTCATTCTTTCCAAACGTTAAAACCATTCACACGTATGAGGAAGAAAGAGTGCTGGTCTTGTTTATATTATGTCTGGAAGTTTTGGTTCTTCTTGATTTTCTTGACCCTGATGTGTACTTAGCACTGCGGAGGAACTCTAATAGTAAGACTTCAGGGACCGCCATCTTGTTGTGCTTGGCAAACAGTGGTGGTAACCCGGCTGGGCTTTGGACGTTTCCTAAACACTCATCACGGTTTAGAGTTCCACCGCGATGTTTATTTTGTTGTAATCTTCTCGTATTAAAACATATTCAGATGTTTTGTGTCAGTACTAATAATTCATTCAAGATATTGTTACCAAATTCCATTCAGGAGAGCCAGAAGATGAAAGCAACGCTTTGGATAAAGTGTTAACATCCCTATATAGCCTGAACCTGTATAACAGATATTTTAATGTGAGACGTGCATTTAATTTTACATTTAGTTGAGTTTGTTATTAGTATATGCTTTCTTTAATTTTAGGTTTAACAATTACATTCTGATACGCCGTTTTATAGCCAGTAATTTAGTCGTATTATTTAGTTTTAATGTTGAATTCTTATCTAGTTATAAGTTTGTTGTTTAGTTTTAAGATTTAGTATTACCTGACAATTTATTTATAATAAATAAAAAGGTTAAAGTTTGAGAAGCAATCATAATTACAAAAGTTTTTCGGCTTAAAAATCAATCAATTTAAGTAACTTCAGAGTGCGTACATTCCCAACAATTTCGGTTTTAACATGATGGGTATTTGGAACAGAGTTTTCTCTATTAAATGTAGGTATTGGTTGAGATTTCAATATCACCAGATTTGTCATTTTTTATCTATTTTCCTCTGTGGCTAAATTATTTGTTTAATAGAATCTAGAAATATTATTAGAGAATCATTCAACCATGCAGTGGGTGGTTTTCTTCACACCTGGCTAGTACATTGTTCAACAATAGAAACAGTATAACATGAATATTTTTATTCATTAAATTAAAATCTTACATGATTATAAAATATAATGTTTATATGTCTTGTAAGGTTTTAGTGTAAATAATTTGATTTGTTGGTGATTATTTATTAAAACATTATACAGCAGTTACTTTTATTAAATCCATTTTTCTCTTTTGACAAGAACTTTACTTTAATATACAGGGTCACAGAATGGATGCGTTAGCATAAATTTATACTTTGTTTGTATCTCTAAAATAATAGTAGATCTCTATCCTAATTATTTTTTACAACAGCAAATAAAATTAATATATATTATACAACATATTAAAAATCTTGTCTTTTGTTTTAGGTTGAAAAAGATCCGAAAACGTTTGTAATTAAACCTATTCCTACAGTGAATGTACGACCTGTTATTGTGTTCATTAACCCCAAATCCGGGGGTAATCAGGGAGCTAAATTGTTGCAGAAATTTCAGTGGCTACTCAATCCTCGACAAGTATTTGACCTAACTCAAGGAGGCCCAAAAATGGGGTGAGAATATATGCAAATAGTTAATTGTTTTCTTCTTTATAATGGTTAACATTAACACTTTACAATGCCTATAATACCATGGCCTATAAGGTAGGCTGTGCCCCCCCCCGCTCCTAGGAAATGGGAAACATTTATATTATTAATTTTAGTCAGGTATTTCTCTTTTAAGAGATTAGCACTAAAATATGTTTTAAATGTTTTGTGCCGTTTGATTTTACATATACTTATTTTACTTAAGCTCGAGCTGCTGAGTCACTACTTGGTGCGGTCTCTAGGTGTTATAGCTTTGTGTATTCATTGACGGTGTAAAGGTACAGACTCAATGCTGTGTGGGTTAATATAGCCCTGAACAGAAAAATTGGCTTCCAAAATTTTAAAACTTTTCTGGGGAAGGTCAAACATTTCCTTGGACCCCTTTTGCCAAAGGAGGGTAGGGTAACTGCTTAATCCCCTAACCCAATCTAGCCCCCCCCCTAGAAAATTTCATATGGGCGCCCATGTAGAATATTTGACTACTGTCTTTCGCAAGAGAAACCGAAATTTATTTTGAAGGCTAGATGCAAAATGCTTACTACGACTTCAGAATTACTCTTAATAATAACTTCAAATTATTGCTTTAATATTTATTTAAGTATGTATAATTCTTTTTAACTATAAATTATTTATTTATTTCAAGTCTGCATTTCGTTTTTGAAATAGGTAGACTAGAACTTAACTAAATTAACTAAACCAACCAGCATCTCGGAAACCCCATATCAGAATTTTTGTTAATTAGGCCTACTCTACTTTCTAATTTATGGTGCACCTAACTAAAGTGGTTAGTTTGATGTGTTAATATAAAAGTCTTAGGTAATTTAGAAAATTTCATAACAATATTGTGTAATTCTGTTCAAAATAGCAACTAATAGAAGTCAAACATGTATTTTAAATATTAAAAAGTTTAGAAGCTTGAATACAATAAATTGTGTAATGATTATTGAATAATTAAGTAACACTAACTTTTACCTATTAATAAGGATTTTTTACTTTGTTCTATTATCGTACAGAATATTGTGACCTCCACAGTAATCCTAAATTGCCCATGTTGTAATAACTCTATCTAATATTTATATTTCTAACATACTAGATAATTTATAAAACTAAATGTTAAAGGTTAGTAGCTCTTATAATTTCTAAGAAGTATTCAAGTTAAACATGCTTATCCAGGAGTTTACTCGTAACTTTTCCAGTACCGGAACTGACCGGAAGTAATGGGAAGGGGGTCCAAGAATTTGAAATTTTCACTTCTAAAACCTCTACTTTATGTATCTTTAGTGAATTTAAGGGTGCAGATAATATTTTTACTTTTATAAGAAAAGTACACATGTATATGTAACTATTTGTGTAATTGTATATAGCACATAGCAAATTTTAGATACACATACTATTTTAAGCAAAAACTTGGCAAAATATCTCTTACTTAGTCAATAGACTTTATCAGAAATTTAAATACTCGGTAAAATACTGTAAACCTAATCACATTTTATGTATATCAAGAAATGACTTTTCTTATACAAAAACAATTAAACACAAGCAAGCTTATCACGAGAGCACAAAACAGACGCATGTTAACGAATAATTATGACGACACTCAAAAGTCACAAAACTAAACAACATCACAATGTCAATCTCAAGGTGACCTGCCACTTTTTAGTTTTTGACAGTTCACGAAAGGTATCAAGTACCGGGCGCAGTTGAATGTCGCTGAGTATAGTAAACGCAGACAACCTGCTAAATCGTCGTTTTCAGGGTTCTCTTTAACCTTGTATTTGTGTGTCAGTGGACAATCATTGTTTGTATGTATTCCGTGTTGTGCTCTACCTTGAGATATTTATTTTTTAATTAATTGATTAATCGTTAAATTAAATGAGCTATTCAATAAGTATTAATAATACTTGTTTGGTCTTATTTTGATTACAGTAGTTTCATCAATATGTTATAAAGTTTTTCATGCCAAAAAAGTTAATAATATAAAAGTTTAAGCATCGCTGGTTTTTAAACTTTTCGACCGCCTCGACTCTGAATCATCAGTCTCTTATTTGTAGTCGTTCTTAGCGCTCCCCGAACATCAAAGGCATGCCACAAGGGTTTCTGGTGCTCCCAAGTTGTCCCATTTCAATTCCGAGCTGAGGGACAATGTGGGAGACTTTACTGCAGTTGGCTTGCATAGTCGCGACGCATTTAGTGTGGGAATATCTTCAGGTTTTTCGATTGGCGATTGGCGGAAGTAAAATTCTGAACCGAGTGTTGAATGAGTGGGATTGAGGGAGTGGATGGTCCAGTGCAACGTTAAAACAAAACTTAAAAAAGATATAATAAAAAGCAGTACCGGAACGACTCTCCGGTGCTTTCCGGCACCAGTAAACCCCTGAGTGTATCAATATTTATTACTAGGGTAACAGTATAAAATTTGTTTTTAAATATTATAACTAACAACAAAGGACTCTTAACTTTTCATAAATACCATTGCTTACAGGTTAGAGTTATTCCGCAAAGTGCCTAATCTTCGAGTTCTAGCATGTGGTGGTGATGGAACAGTCGGATGGGTTTTGTCTGTTCTTGACCAATTAGCTTTCTCTCCACCGCCTGCCGTAGGAGTTCTTCCTCTAGGAACTGGCAACGATCTTGCAAGAGCTCTCGGCTGGGGTGGGGTAAGTTCTTAGTTAAATGTCTTCAGTCACTAGAGTAGCCTATACATGAAGGCTTTCTACTTTCATTTACGTTTTAAGATTTCATTTGTTTTACTCAACGGTGTTTGTTACATGTACCAAATTAACAGCACCATTAAATGATTGTAAATGTAAAAGGTTTTACTGTAACCCGTCATACTTACAACACTTTAGTGTCATGTTGTAAGATTTGTTTTGTATTTGTGGTAACAAACTTAGTTTATAAACTTCCAGGATTAAAACCTGGAATGATCACTATTCTGAAATGACAAAATCAGTGGCTTTCGCAATCATCAAAGCTTCCTCTATGTGAACTTCCACCAAAGATTATACACTATCAAATAAATGATATATCAATGCCATCCAATCCACCAACTGTGTTAATTGAGTGGCATGGTATCAAAGACGGACAACCGACAACTGTCACTTTGCTAAATTTACTGTAGAGCACATTCTGTTTCAAATACTCATAATGTGAATATCTATGTGAATTTTTTTTGCATAAAGTTTATGGTTCAAGAACCTAAAATAAAAAGTTTTCTACATTAATATTTTAGCAGAAATTGCTGAAAATTAAGTTTTAATATTCACTTGTCCTCTTTTGAAACAGAAATTAAGCTATTGTCCGCTTTTGCAACCAACTGTTTGCAATTTGTCCACTTTTGCATCCAACTTTTTTTCAATAGGATATAATGTTGGTAATACATTTACATGGTAAACAGCACCATTGTACATATACATTTTCAAACACAAATATTAAAAAAAAAGTCCCCATTAACAGGTAGTTGAAATATTTTTTTCTGATGAATCAATATTAAAAGAATAATTAGTGACATATGAATTAAAACCTACAAATGGATAATTTTAGTAACATAATAAAAACTAACTCCTAATTATGTTTATTCTTTTCAACTTTTCAACATTTCGTGTCCATGTTTTGGGATGGCGAAACCTTTTCCTTGCTTTTTCTGGAGATAGCATTGTTATTTGTTGCTCCATTCAATCCACAAAAGAAGTTCAAATTAAGTTTAAAAAGAAAATATTAATTTCAAAACAATGCATTCACAATAAACCTCACATGTGTGTAGCAACAAAACCACCATGACAGTTTTACAGGTCACATGACCAATTTTGACCAATGCCATTGGTATATAATAGAGATGGCCGCTTTTGAAACAAACCTTTGCTGTGCTTGTCCGTTTTTGTTACTAACTCTATATTAAATCATTAAAAATACTGAAACAAATAAATAATAACAAATAAATATCTCCAATGAAAAGAGCATGAAAAATAATATTAGAAGCAGCTGGTACCTCAATTTTGACCGGGAACACAGTTGTCCGTCTTTGATTCCATGCTACTCAATTATTTTATTTTCCTGAACTGTTCAAATTCCAATCTAAGAGTAACCTAATCTTAAGTTTAAAAAATGTAGGTTCTTTTTCTCAATGTATCGTTTTTGCTACCAGTTCTAAATTACGTGTTAACGGTGTACGTGTAGTAAAAGTATCTAGTGCTAAGTCTTTGTACCAGAACCATAATGTTTTAAACACGTCTAAGTTATTATTTTGAACCACTTCTCTCCCACCTAAAGAAACTTTGCCTAGTTTCCCACCTAATGAAAAAGACCTAGGAATAACACTGGTCGCCAATCGTTACAACCGTTGTTTACTGATAGAACAAATACACTGTCTAGATTTCTTCACTTACTTGTCTCAGGTCCAATGAGAAAGTACAAAATATTAATGCAAACCACCTACACTTGATAGAATACGAATTAAACACAAATGATATATTTATTTAAACAAACTTGTTTTAAGAACAATTTAGCCATCTTCAGTGATAGACGAGGTACAATAATCAAATTATAGCTTAAACCACACACTACAAATGATATTGTGCATTAAATGGCCACCAGACATTAGTAAATTATGTTCATGAAATTTCAGTAGTTTAAGTATTACCCAACATTTTTTTACGAACAAAAACTTTAACAAACAGTTACAATGACTAATATTAAAATGCTCCTCTTTTTTAGATACAACATTAATTTCAGTTTACTTTTTTCCCTACAGGGTTATACAGACGAACCTATCTCGAAGATTCTCGCCAATATTGGGGAGAGTGATGTTATTAATTTAGACAGATGGGAGCTCAAAGTTGAAAAGAATCCAAACGCTGAAGCGAACGAAGAAGGAAAAGAGAACCTACCTCTCAATGTGGTCAACAATTATTTTTCTTTAGGCGTAGATGCTCACATAGCTTTGGAATTTCACGAAGCACGAGGTATTTATAAAAACCACGAAACCAATAAAAATCTCTGTAACAACAGTCACAAGTTTATTTTGTAAATTAATAATAGGTGTAACTATATTATGTTGATAAACCCTACTTTTATCTAGATATATTTATACATATATATATGTATAGGCCTGCTAGATTATTCAAAATTCTTAACATTCTACTACTCAGAAATTTTATTGATATGTATTTAAAATATTAAGAGTTTTCTTCAATAGAAGCGGAGGGAATTATACCACAGGGGCTAGAGGGAGGACTTTACGGAATAATTGGAATGTAATTTTTCATCATTATTAGCATGAAAAACACATCTTACTGCTCTGTACACGTGCCAGAAGTAGTATACTCTTTCAAATTATATTCAACTAGCTGACCCGTACGGCGTTGCCCTTGGTGGATGGTATTTTCAGTCTTTTTAACGTAATTGTATTTTTTTTAAGTGATCAGTCAGTGAGTGGTATTTGGCTTTTATATATATAGATCTTAAATAATAAAAGCACTATTGTCATAATAATAAAAGATCTGAAATTATGATTTTAGTAACTTTGATCCCCCCCAAACTCCTCCTGAAATTTCGAAATTTTTCATACCCTTTCTTAGTGAGCACCTATGGCCCTAGAGGAAGCTACATACCAAATTTCAATCCAATCTGTTCGGTAATTTTGGAGAAATCGTGATTTAGTAATTTTTACTCCCCAAACCCCCCATAAAATTTCGAATTTTTTCAAACTCTTTCTTAGCGAGCACCTATGGTCCTAGAGGAAGCTACATACCAAATTTCATTCCAATCCGCTTGGTAGTTTTGAAGAAATCGTGATTTAATAACTTTGATCCCCAAACCCCCCTAAAATTTCGAATTTTTTAAACCCTTTCTAAGCGAGCGCCTATGGCCCTAGAGGAAGCTACATACCAAATTTCATTCCAATCCGTTTGGTAGTTTTGAAGAAATCGGGATTT